>DWCF01000652.1:0-41228 GCA_018230265.1 Delias oraia | reverse complement strand
CTTATTAAACCACTTAGCTACGAGGCTCTCTTTTGCGAGGTTCCTATTTTTTGACAGTCTTTTCCTCATCGTGGATTGGTAAGATTTGAATAAGCATCGCTCCCGCTGTCGCTCCTAACGTACTATCCGTCAGATATGCTCAACAATGTCGGCACGCAAATATTTCCCTGTGGTTTGAACGGCTATGTGCTACTAGCGTCGTAAGTAACATTCCTATGTAAACACAAGATTTTCAACGGAATCTCTTAACCCTATCCACCGATCCCTTTATTAAGGCTCTGAATGAGCGAACAATTTAGATATGTGAATAGGTTATGCAAACACAATGGCCTCATTTCAGCTCTCTCTACCATAAACACTATTATTTATCTATAATCATATAAACACCTATGTACATGTCCTGTCTGTTTTATTTATTATATAGCGGACAACGGAGCAGGTAATATATATGTTAAGAGAATATTGCAGCTCATGAACAACCGTGCCACACTCCGCGCATTGGTTGTGTTGCTGGCTTTTTACGCCGCTTAAGCGGCAATTTTAAGGGCCTCCGATATATCCTCCTCACTCATTCTGCGAAACACAGTACAAGTACTGTTTTACGCTGAGTATTCTATGACCCCGTGATATCACTTCCGACGAGCCGGCTGAATTAATGCGTCACTATAAGCTTTAGCATGGCTCTCCCACGGGTGCGAGAGTATTAAGACACTCGCCCGGACAGTGTCAAGCCCTTTCAGAGACCGAATATATTATAAATAAAATTATAACTGTCCGGACCGGGATTCGAAACCAATACCTCTCGCTTTAAAACCATCAAGCTGCGAGACTCAAAATTTGTACTGTTTTTTAGTGAGTGTGGACTTTGTAAGTTATCGCTGAAACGGCGTAAAAAGTCCACAACACGGTGGTCTATGGGCGTCTGTCTCTCTTACCATCAGGGGAACCGCCTGCCCCGTTGTTCGATATATAAAAACACAATAATTAAATATCATGAAGCAATTCAGTTGATTAATGCCTGAAGTCATTTATTTTTAATAAAGCTTTATTTTCATTTGCAAATTGATTTGTGTATCCGAGAGAGCTTTTATAACCGGACGGTCAAATAATTTTCTTTTTTTTTTACCTTTTACTCACCTACGTACATTAATCTAAATATTTGTACTGTATAAATACTATTTCTGTTTATTTATGACAATAAGGGATTTTGAATTGATTTATATTTAATGAATCTAATATTTAATCACCGCCCTAACCCTTTTTTATAAATCAGACAACGGGTTGGCGAATATTTTTGATGTTCTACCACTGAGGCCCATGGACAACCGCGCCGCTTTCCACACTATTGAAACAATGTTTTAAACATTCTGTATCGTGCGCATGGGCATTTGTTGTTGCAGTAATGAGACAGAATTTTGAGAAAAGAAGCTTAATTTTAAAGAGATAGAATTAGATATTATCTACTAGTTAATTTATTTTATTCATTTATTTATAGTACAGCGGCGACAGTAACATCCGGGTCTGCTCTATGGTAAATAGATCAATACCGTGTTAAAAGCAGGCAACACAACTAAAGCGCGGATTATGACACGTCTGTCCATGAGCAGATATGATCATTTAGGTTTACAAAAAGACCTAACTTGTTTTCCACTATATACAAATTACATGAGTTTCTGCCGATAAAAATTAAGTAATAATAATAAATGCTTAGGAATTACATACATTTGGCTTTTAAAACAAGAGATATATATTTTTTTAATTCAACAACGGACAACAGAGCAGGTGGATTTCCTATGTGATAAGAGATCACTACCGTCACGCCACAGTCTGCGCATTGGATACATTGCCGGCTTTTTACGCCGCTACTACGGCACTTTTAGGGGCACCGATATATTCAATCATTCGTCGAAACATAGTAGAAGTACCGTTTCACGCTGAGTATTCTGTGAGCCCTTGGTATTGTTTCAAATGAGCCGACCCAATTAGTGCGTCAGCATATGCTTCAGCATGGCTCTCCCACGGATATGACACGTTAACAATTTTGGCGGCAGTAAATAATACACTTTATATAATTCTGAGGGAAGTTCCGAGCATAACTACTCCGAAGCTAAGTGCCGGAAGGAGATAATTTGTATTATTCAAGCACGTATTGTCAGATATATCCGGTGAGAGACATTAACAGGAACTATTACATCCTATTTAATATGTATAGTAGGAGATGTATTGCTCAGTATCTTCTGTCGAATTTATCACGGGGAACGGTATGGAGAGCTGTATGCATTTATACCTGCAGACGAATTATCATTAAGCATCGAAGTAGAAAAGCTATAGTTTCATATGTTTTGAATGTTTGTTGTACCATAATGAAACGTTTTTAAGTCATTTCCTTCCGCGTAACATCGCTCTCTAGAACCACCTACCTGCAGACGTATTTTCAAACGAACATGACTGGGGAACCTTTTTAAAAAAACGTACTCATATTTAATATGCCGGCAACACACCCGCAGTTTAATATAAAATTGTTAATGTGTCATATGCGTGGGAAAGCTATGCTGACGTACTGGGCCGGCTCGTACGAAGTGAGACAATGGGCTCACAGAATACTCAGCGTGAAAAGGTACTTGTACTGTGTTTCGTTTAGAGGGTGAGGGAGAATATTAGAGGCCCTTAAAAGTGCTGCTTAAGTGGCGTAAAAAGCCTTCAACACAACCAATGCGCGGACTGTGGCGCGGTTGTTCACGCGCGGCGGTGTTCTTTTAACATATAGGAGACCCACCTGCTCCGTAGTCCGACATAACATACAAAACACATATTTTGGTTGGTGGGATTTGAAACATTTTGAATTATTGAAATCAAAATTGTGTGTCAGTAAGCGTCGAATGCAAGTTCACTGAATTAGAATTCGATGTTAAAAATAATCCAATGAAACATCGAGTTCATTCAATTGGAGCGATCCGATTGGCTGATTTCTAATCGTTTTCTCTGCACCATTGCTATGGATTTTTCTTTTGGTAGGATTAAATGCTGATGCTCAAACAACGTGAAAAAAACAGTTTTTTATGGTATAGCGCACAATGGAGCTGGTGAGTCACGTATTGGTTGTGATGCCGGCTTTTTACGCTGCTTGTTGCCTGCTGGCCATTACCAGGATGGCTCTCCCACGGATGAGACAGTATTCAGACGCTCGCAATGCCACTGTCAAGTCCTTCCAGAGACCGAATAAATTATAAATTAAATAATAACTGTCCGGACCGGATTCCAAGGTGATACCTTTTGCTTTATGGTAGTCTTATAAAACGACTTACCGACGAGGTAAAACATATATTTATATATATATATATATCTCAAAAGTATAGCATATAGTATCAGCGTTGCATAGCGTTACTTGAAACAATGTCTTGATCGTTCTGTTTAAGACATAAGAGAAGACTAAGTACTGAAATATACCTTATGTTTTAAATTTGAATGAATAGAATTTCCCTAGCGAAATCGCGTTATCCCAAGAAGCACTTATCCGCGTGCAAACTATTTCTCTCAGAACGTTAAAACTGCAAATACATCAGTGTCTCTTACAGGGATTCGAACGGTGGATGTTTATTTTAGAAAATTGGAAAGGCAGCTTAGTGTGTGGCTGTAATAGGAAATTATTTGTGCTGATAATACCCCGGCTCGCGAAGACGCCGTGGCTCCTACTACAAGAACTGGAATTTAAAGTTTTAAAATTCACTTATATTTATTAGAGTTGAACTTAATATTAGGCCTTCACAATTGAAACTGGCCTCAGGTCACACCAGTTACTTTGATCTCAAATATCTTGTTTGTAAAACATAATTTGTGGTGGAAAAGTTGAAATGTTAGGTTATATATGTTAATGCCATAACAAACAAACCTATTATTACCTACCTACCTAACAAACCAGGTATGAATAATAGAAGTTGTTCGATTTATAAAGCAACCATTTTATTTTTAAATACGCACACAATATTTCATAAGAATCGGTAAAGTTGTTTCGGAGGAATGTAACTACAAACATCGCGACAGGAGAATTTTATATATTAAATTAGCCGACCCGGTAGTTGCCACGATATGTATAAAGCCTTTCATTTTGACAGTATTAAATTTATTTGTTACAAAAATTATGTTAAACAAAGAACCACTCCACGCTCACTGCATATAAACCATCTACTAAATAGTCCTAATAACCCATGGGAGAGCCATGCTGAAACATATGCTGACGCACGAATTGGGCCGGTTTGTTTGAAGTAATACCAAGGGGTCACAAAATACTCAGCGTGAAACGATACTTGTACTGTGTTTCTCAGAGCGTGTGAGAATATCGGAGGCTCTTAAAAACGACGCCTAAGTGGCGTAAAAAGTCGGCAACACTATTAATACGCGGACTGTGGCGTGGTTGTCCATGGCCGGTGGTGTTCTCTTACTTTAACGTTATCATCATCATCATCACTTCAAGTAAGACTTCCACTGCTGGACATAGGCCTCTCCCTCTCTCTTTAACGTTATATTCAACTATAAAAAATATATATAAATAAAATCAAAGCCTTTAGTTTGAAAATGTGTCTGTTCGTGAGTTATAAATTTACAACGAAAACTGGTTGATTTATATAAATATAGATATTATTATTGAAAGGCAATATTACGAGTGGGTATACAAATAGTAGTGGCACTTAAATTGATTCGTCGTAGTAATGCCCGCGACAGTCCCTCCATCACGCGCGGGACGCCTCGGCATAATTTCCCCGGCTGGGCCGCGAATAAATAACATTGAAAATCAACTTGTTCAAACAGATCGGGGATATTTTTAAAATTATTTATATTAGTAAATTATTAAAATAAAATATTATCTTATAATTTTTTAAAAAAAATATATTTAGCATTTTTACCCGTGGGAGAGCCATGTTGAAGCATATGCTAACGCACTATTTGGGCTGGCTCGTCCGAAGTGATACCACGGGCTTACAGAATACTCGGTGTAAGATGGTAGATGTACTTTAAACTGTACTTCTACTATGTTTCGCTGAGTGAGTGAGGAAATCGGAGGCCGCTTAAGTAAAAATTCAACAGATGCGGAGGTGTTCTCTTACCAAATAAGAGACCCACCTGCTCCGTTGTCCGCTATACCAATAAAACTTAATTATATAAAGAAAAACATTATTTTTCTATTGTTTTTAATCTGCATAAAATTTAGATTATATATAAAAATATTAAAATTTCTAAGTGTCAGTATAATTTCTATGAAGTTACTAATTTTTACGCCCAACTTTAAAGCTGCATAGCTTTTATATGGTGGGAACAGATCACAAAAACCTCATTTCAAATTTAAAAATAGATAAAGAGCAAAATAATGAACGCGATGTTTGAAAAGAGCAAACGTGTTGTGAAATATGAAGTACTTTTAAAGCATTTTCGGCAAAGAAAATAAAAACAGGACAAATTCAAGAGAGAGTGCCTGTCACTTGACCAGATTTTACAAAGAACTTGAAAATCGCTTGTCACCGCACTCACTCTGTTCAGAGAGATTTAAAAGTTAATTGCAATTGATAAAAGTGAAAAAAATTTAATTAACACACAAGTATTCAAACAATCTATTTAACTATCTAATCTATTTAGCACCCGTGGGCCATGCTGATGCAATGATTGGGCCGAAAGGATACCACGGGCTCACAGAAACTCAGCGTGAAATTGTGGTTATATGAAACGGTGCTTCTGAGTGTTTCGCTGACAGAGTGAGGATATCGAAGGCCCTTAAAAATATCTGGCGTAAAAAGCTGGCAAACCAGCAAGTGTCGACTGTGGCGCGGTTGTCCATGGGCGGCGCTGTTCTCTTACTATATAGGACACCCACTCCATTGCCGCTATACCAAGAGAAACTACAATAAGCACGTTGAGTCCACTGTGAGCCCGTGGTATTACTTCGGACGACCCAGCCCAAATAGTGTGTCAGCATATGCTTCAGCGTGTTTCTCCCATGGGTGCGAAATTGTTAAGAAACTCGCTCGGCCACTTCCAAGACCTTCCAGACACCGAATAAATTATAATTTATTATTGACTGGTAGAGTTATTAAAACCACTTCGAGGCTCTCAAAATAATTCATAATTTTACACTCAAAATTTAAAAAATATAACTCAACTTAAGAAAATCTACAAACATTTGAAAGTTATAAAAAGCTTAGGCACGTGTTGCGCTTTTTAAGATGTCTTTTTTAAAATTCTATACGTTGATTAGTTAACGAGGCCCAATGAATCATGGTTATCTAATCCTTACCCCTAGTTTATTTCTGTCGGGTTTATTTTCATAACGGAAACGTGTGCCATCCGCTGGGGGTAACAGGGCATTGCACCCAATGGCTTTCAAAGTTCACCCGAAAAAGTTTGTATGAAAAGTTTAAACGTCAGTGTCCTGTCCTCTTATTATTCGCTCATAATTGTAGTTAACTATGGGAAATGCAGAAAGCAGGAAACAGGAAATAAAGGAAGCAAAGTTCACTATGCTTCCTTTATTGTGTATATGTGGTGTTGTTTACCAAGGCAGTCTTATTGGCCAGTGTATATTAGATTATAAAACATTACGGATGTACAATTGCTACTCCTTCACGCAAAAACTACTGATCCTAATGAGACTTTGCGATAGTAAAACTAATAATATATATAATTTAGAAATCACTATCACGTGTAAGCTGTGAGTAATGATTATATTGTGTAAATTTGCCGAAATATAAGAAAACGTGTCACGTAAGACGGAAAAAATTATCACATCTAACAATGTAAGATAGAAACGTATTGTAGAAAATAGAAATGTATCTCTTCAATAGTTCAAACAAGTGTTTGATAGTAAATTTGTATATTTTATATGCAAGTTACTATCATTAAATAAGTTTAAATTTTTTTTATTTTTTATTTTATAGATCCATATGTGCTATATAGCAATATGGGCTACTTTTTATCCGTCTACAAAAATAGATAAATGTTTATTGTTTTTCGCTTTTGGCGAAAACAAAGATCGCTAAGGGTTATAATGTATAATAGGATCCGATAGATAACGAACCAGGCAGAGTGATGACTACCGGGACCTCTAGTTACATATAAATTTTGCTAAAATCACGTTTGTCCTATTTTATTTTTAGCGAGATAGTAGTATCTAAGAGGTCGCTTTTAAGTAACTGAGTAATTTATTACAATCATATGTATACTATGACATTTTTTTTATAGTTTAGCAGACAACGGAGCAGGTGGGACTCCTGTATGGTAAGAGAACACCGCCGCTCATGAACAACCGCGCCACAGTCCGCACATGTTGTGTTGCCAGTTGTTCTTATTACCGCACTCACTCAACGAAACACAATAGAAGAACCGTTTCAAGTACAACCACCATTTCGCACTATGTATTTCGTTAGCCCGTGGTATTTAAATAACTCCGTGGAAGCGAACAAAGTTCAATACATAAATAGGATATGAAAAATCAAATACCAACCACAGAATCGTAATATTCAATTCGATTTCAATCTGAAGGAATGATTGAGTTTGCGCGGGAGCAAATGAAGCAAGGCAGCATGGCGGCGCCGCTTCCGCCGACTTCCTGTGACGTCACTTCCGTCCATGTTTACACTGAAGCTACGAATTCTGTTACCGCTTTGTTTGATAGCATAATATATTGGATTTTTTGAATATTCAATTGTATATTTGAATTTGAATTTTCTGATTAAGATAGTATTTATATCAAAATCAGTGACCTCACTCATATATTGTACCTTGCTTTTTATTTATTACATATGTATATCCGTTGAATTTTCTATGTGATATTTTATTTATTATGTCTTGTCAAGGTATATAAATGAAATCTTTTATTTTTAGGGAAATACATTTTTTTATGGAATAGCGGACAACGGAGCAGGTGGGTTTCCTATATGGTAAGAAAACACTGCCACCTATGGATAACTGCGCCATAATCTACGCATTGGTTGTGTTGCCGGCTTTTGACGCTGCCTAAGCACGATTTTTTAAATGCCTTTGATATTATTGATCACTCACGGAAACATAATAGAGGTAAGTAATAAGTACTTTTCAAATAAAACTACTTTTTCACGCTGAGTATTTTGTAATCGCGTGGTATCATTTCGGACGAGCTGGACCAATTAATGCGTTAGCATTTGCTTCAGCATGGCTATATTACCATTTAGAGTTTTGTTATCGAGTGGTATAGAAAGTTAGAGAAGTCTGGAGTACTGTATTGATCCTGGAAAAGGATAATTTATTACATTTTTGGATAAAGCTTGAATTGGCTAGGAGAGGCATACTAAATTATGTTAACACACTAATTAAGCCGGCTTGTCCGAATTGATACCACGGGGTCACAGTATACCAGCGTACTCAGAGTGTACACTTAAAGGACGAAAACATTAAAAACAAATAATCTTATAAATTTAATGTAAACAAATAAAGATATTGTATAAAATTCATTCAAATTTACATAAAAAATACATTTTATAATATTTCAATTACATTGAAATAATTGACGTAGAATTTAAATGATTCGATAGTATGTCTCGAAAGAGTTGATGCAGAAAATAGTTTCTCTTAGTCGCGCAATCGCTAATGATGCAATTCTACCTTTTCATTCAATCTTTATTTTTAGAAAATCTTTTGTATATTCTGTTTTATTTATATAGCGAACAACGGGGCTGGCGACTCTTCTTAATGGTAAGAGTGTCAACGGCCATGGACAGCAGCGTCTCAATACATGCTTTGGATATGTTGCTTGGTTTTTAAGACACTCAAACTGTATAAACGGCGCTCCAATATCATTAATTCAGCTCATTATGTGAAGCGGCGTAAAAAGCCGACAACGCATCTATAGCGCGATTTGTGGCCCAGTTATCGATCTCTTACCATCAATAAGACGCGCTATTTAACCTTTTTTAATTTAATATTAGTGGACTCGGCACACATCGCCCTGCCTGGCTATGCCACCTACTGCGTCAGATTAACGTGAAATTTTTTATTATATTTTAGCCAATTTACGCCATATCATTATAAATCATAACTCAAGTTTATTTTGATCTAAAAGCTATATTACTGAAAAGTTTCATTTAATTCCGTTTAGTAGTTTTTTCGTGAAAGAGTAACAGACATTTATATATCCATAAAAACTTTCGAATTTGTAATATTAGTAGGACTTATCCTTATAAATTGTCTTTTTTAAAATTCTATAGCAGACATCGGATCAGGTGGGTCTCCTTTGTGGTAAGAGATAACTGCCGCCCATTAACAATCGTGTCAAAGTCCGCGCATTGGTTGTTTGGCGGCTTTTTACGCTGCGTAAGCGGCACTTTTAATGGCCTCCGATATCCTCACTCACTCTGCGAAACACAGTGCAAGTACCATTTCACGCCGAGTATTCTGTAAGCCTGTAACACTTCGGACGAGCCGGCCCAATTTGTGCGTCTGTATATGTTTCAGCATGGTTCTCCCACGGGTAATGTAAATATAAAAACATATCTAAATCGAATCTAAATATATCTACTGTCGATACTACTTTTAATGTATATTATATACACTGGGCATTACAAGGGAATTTCTCCTCTTAAATAGATAAAATATGTAATTCCTAAAAGGCACCATAATTTCGGTCATAGTTTTCTAGTTTGGCAAAGTTATTTTTGATGCCACATGACCTAGGTCGTTAGAACGGCTAATGGTGATTGCACAACGCCATTTACCGTATTTCGTATTCAGATTCTAATTTAATATTTTTTGTATTACTATGAATACCTTATTTTTGTCATAATAAGGACAAGGTTTGTGAATATCCAAAAAAACGTAATATTAAACTACTTCATCGATTTGAATGAATTTTTATGTATGCATTTTTACATTAATTACATTCATTTTGTGTATGTATTCATTCAATATATTTAATTTTTTGTACACTGTGTGTATTATATGTACCTAATATATCTAATATGTACTTAATTCCTAATAACACAATTTATATCTCAAAAACAGTTTAATTTTTGGTTAAAAATTGCAAGGGAGGTAGCTTATAACCAACACATAGAATACTTTTTGTCCGACTACAAAAATGGAAGGTATGATTTGTGTATATCATATAGTATAGCGGACAACGGAGCAGATGTTTCTCCTATATGGTAAAAGAATACCGCTACCAATGGACAACCGCGCTTCAGTCCGCGCATAGGTTGTGTTGCCGGCTATTTATGCCGCTTAAGCGGCATTTTTAAGAGCCTGTGATATCCAATATCCTCTGATATCTTATGATAGTACAAGTACCGTTTCACGTTGAGTATTCTGTGAGCCCGTGGTGTCACTTCCGACGCATACACTTCAGCATGGCTCTCCTACGAGTTTTTTTTGTAATCATCATTTGTATTAGTTTTTCTGCATAATCTTAAAAATAAAAAACATATTAAAATTCCGGCAGCACAACCAATGCGCGGTCTGTGGCGCTGTTGTCCATGGGCGGCGGTGTTCTCTTACACTATAGGAGACCCACCCGCTTCGTTGTTCGCTATACTATATAAAAAAAACACCTTTTTTATGAACGTTTCAATAGTCTCCACGATTACAAGAAATAAAAGAGTTCTATTTAGAATATCTCCGGCGTAGATAAAAGGGAATGAAACTCAAGTAAGCGTTGACTTTCGCGGAATATTAATGAGATGGATCATCACTCCTTAGTATCTTAGGCGTTGGGATTTTTAAGTCGGCAAGTTCAAGCACTTACATCTTTATGAGGAAACTTTGAAAGGGAACATTGTATTTTGCGAGTTCATTCTTTCATTTGTCGATCAAGGTTTCATGAATTAAGACTGCACGTAGCCTTTTTAAAGGTTTAAAGGGTGACAAACCAGTAGAGCCTTTTCCTTAAGGTAATAATAAAATTGTAGAAGACAAAGGATTTTTAGATTCAATAAAAGTAAGAAATAAATTTAATTACAACGTACATATAAAAACATTTTTTGTGATGAATTGAAATGTATTGAAAATTGAGTACATTTTTTGAATTTTTTAGTCAAAATATTAAATCTTAATTATGACTCAGCATTAAATCGATTTTTCTTTGTTTTGTCTGAGCATGTCATCACTTCGAAATATCTAATGAGATACTATGGGCTCATAGAATACCAGCGTGAATTAGTAACTAAATTGTGTTTCACTATGTGAATGTGAATACTAGATGCCCAACAAACTTAGCTTACTGGCTACATGGCGTAAAAAGCCAACAACACAATTTAAGTGTGATTTGAAAGTGTGGATTGAAGCACGTTGTCTACCATGGTGGTAAGAGATTACCACCAGCGGTCTTGTTTATGAAAATCGGTAAGAAAACGAGCAATAAGCTCACCTAGGATAAGCGGTCTTACGTCCATGGGCACCCTCAGCACCTGCAAACCTGCATGCGCGTTTAGGAATAAGTACGTTCGTTAAAAAAATATTAAAATTATTAAGGTAACGTTAAGCAGCGGCTGTAATTATGAATAAAAGTGTAGCACTGTAGTCCATCATTTCAGCCGTAAGACGTCCACTGCTGGACATAGGCGTCCCCCTTATATCTCCATGAATACCTGTTATTTTTAAGAAAAAATGTGTTGCTGTCAGTTTCTTTCACCATTTGTTCTTTCAGCGGAAACGCTTTGTTGAGTAGAATCCAAATTTGATATTTAAAAAGTGCCTACTTTGTATCATATTTTGAATAAAATATTCTGACTGTATATCCTAAGAAAAGTGGTAGAGCCCCGATTTTCAGCGCCATCACACACACAAATAATTGTAGGTAAGTGTTTAATTCGCAATATCACGCTTCTTTCATTCAAAACATCTTGAATTGTTGAATGTTTATTAAAAAGAAGGAATGCTATAAAACTGTTATAATTGAAATTTTCCGATGTTTTGCTAAATATAATAGAAAATTGGCTCAAGAATATTGTTTAATATCTCTAAGGGATAAATGATGACGGTCCAAAGTCACAGTTTATAAATTCAAACTGCCCACGCATTTATCGTGGGAATTTCGATTTCATTGAATATTCAAACTATAGTCAATATATTCTTACAATCTATACTTGTCAATTACTTCCAATAAATTAAATTTAAATATGTAATATTCTAGTAAGGAAACATAAACGTTCAAAAATATTTATGGTTTTTTATACCGCTTAAGCATCATTTTTAAGGGCCTCCGATATTCTCACTTAATTTGCGAAACGCAGTACAAGTACCTTTTCACGCTGAGTATTCTGTGAGCCCCTGGTATCACTTCGAACGAGCAGGCTCAATTAGTGCGTTAGCATATGCTTCAACATGACTCACCCACTAGTGCGACCATGTTAAGACACTCGCCCGGCAACTGTAAAGCCCTTCCAGAGAGCGAAGAAATTATAAATTAAATTGTAAACGTCCGAACCGGGATGCGAACCCGATACCTGTCGCTGCATTGTACATTTTTTAAACCATTAAGCAACGAGGGTGAGTTATAAATGGTTTAACTAGCCAAATTTTTATTTAATACTAACTGACTCGGAAAACATTGTTTTGCCATATACGAGTAAATTATGATAGATTTTATCGCACATTATTATAGGTCCTATCAAGGTCTCTCTTTCTGTAGAAGCTCTCAACTTTTCTATAGAACTCAATCATACGTCTCTCATTGTTAAGGCAGCGTTCATAAAATATATACTTTCATCGATTTACTAATCATATTCGAAAAACAAAAAGCGGCATTTTTTGAGTTAATATAATTTGTTAATAAATTAATATAAAGTGAGTCACATGGGTTTTTCTCACAAATAAAATAGCTATCTATTGGTGAAATAATTTTCAACATCTATTCAGTAGATATTACTACCTACATAGTCATAAACCCAAATTAACTCTTTATAATATTACCATAGTATCAGTTTAAGGGAATCTATTACAGGTTCTTAGTTATACGATATATTCCAATACAAATTGATTTGCACGTCACCAAGATGGGAATATCAAAGCAGTTATTCGATCTAAATCTAATATTAATTAACTACTTGTTAGTATGGTAATAATTACAATAGCGTAATATTCGTGTCACTTACCCTATTCGATTAATATATTCTAATTCGGGCACAGTATATTAATAATATCACAGTTTAGAGGCTACAATATTTTATATATTTTCTTTATAAGGAAATATATTCCTCTTAGAGCCTTCCCGTCTACCTTCCTTCCTTTGAGAGCCTCGTAGCTTAATGGTTTTAAAAGTGTATCTTGAAGGGAGAGGTATCGGGTTCCAATCCCGAGGTTTATATCTACGCTCTTTTATTGAAGGTTGCCAAGTCGTATTGGTTTTGAAATACGCCAGCTGGCAGCTGATTCTACAGAGCGGTGGTGCGCCGCAAAAAATGCCTTAGAACCGCTCAGTTGTGGAACGACAAACATCAAGGTGAAAGCGATGAAACTTTGTAGTCTGCCTCGATGTTCCATAGTAATATTCAGCAGCTGGCCTCAATCCAAACGGCACCTCCAAACAAATAAATGCGGTAGAAGATGCTGAGCGAAGCAACACCTCTACGCAACGCCACAGAGTTAAGCTGATCGGAAAGGATCTGGTCGGCAATAATTCGAATTGATTGCTTGTTAAAATTTACTTGTAGAAAATTTCTCGTTCATATGTTCAGAAACTTTGTTAAGATGCTATTTATAACTACGTAATAAATTCATTGTTTCGGTTACCGAGCTGATAATGGAAATGGGAAAGTTTCGTGAAAATGAACACATGCCATAAATCAATATTCTTGAACACAATTAATCATTTAACTAAATTTATAAGATATATACGTTAAATTTTTCTTTTTGAAATTTCTGATTTACAGAACAGTAAGGTTCTATGTAGGAATAGACTAAATTATCTACGTGCCTAGCCTTCCATTTGAGAGCCTCGTAACTTAATGGTTTTAAAAGTGTACCATGAAGTGAGAGATATCGGGTTCGAATCCCGGTCCGGACAATGATGATTAAATTCATAAAAATAGTTCGGTCTCTGGAAAGGCTTGACAGTGTTCGGGCGAGTGTCTTAATACTGTCTCATCCATGCTGAAGCATATGCTAACTCACTATTTGGGTCGATTCATCCGAAGTTATACCACTGGCTCACAGAGTACTCAACGTGAAACGGTACTTGTAAATGTTTTGTAGAGTGAGTGATTATATCGGGACCCCTAAAAATGCCACTTTACCAAGTAACGCTCGGACCATAAAAATTATTATACCATAAAAATCATAAAATATGTGCATTATTTGTAGTTTTATTAGAATTCGTTTAAGATTTTATGTGTGAAAGAGTATCAAACATCCATCCATATATACATACAAACATTCGCATTTATAACATTAGTAGGATGTGAAAAGTACTGTCTGGCGATTTAAATAAGAGATTAGTGGAACAAGAAGATAACGAAGATACCTGGGATAGTTTAAAACTTGTCAAAGAAATTGAATTTTTATAAAAACATAAATAAACTTAGCGAAGCACTCCAAAGTGAAAACTTTCCTCCAAAGAGCATTACGTAACTCGAGAATTCTTCGACGCTTCCAGAGACACTCGGGTTTTTATTGTTTGTTTACGATTAAAATAGTTTAAACAACTTTCAGATACAGTTCTTTAAACTGACATCTGAACAGCAACTTTGCAACAATGCAATGTGCAGTATGAAGCACTGCCAACATATTACAGGAACTTTATATTTTCAGCGCTTTTGATGCTATCTTAACAACGAACGCGATAGGTATTATATTATTTATTAGAGAGCGTCGAACCTAAGTGGTCTTATATACCACGGAAGCTAGAGACATCGGAGTTGATCCGCGATCCGAATAAAAATTCATAATTGAATTAATAATTTATACGGTCTTCATAAAGGCTTGAAAGTGTCCAGGCGAGTGTCGAAACACACTGTCTTATCCGTGGGAGAGACATGATGAAACACTGATTGGGCTGGCTCGTCTGAAACTGTACGCGTTTATAGAATATCAGCGTGAAACATTACCTACATTATTGTACAATTTCGGGGAGTGAGTAAGGATATTAGAGGCCCGTAAAATTATACCGCTGTAACGGTATAAAAAGGTAACACAATCAAAGCGTAGTTTGTGGCGCGATTGTCCATGGGCAGTAATAGAGGACCATAGAAGAGTCCCGGCAGTTCAATTGCCCACTATATAGTTAAAAATAAACAGAAAGGATATATTATATTTCAAATTGACTCTAAAGTTCTAAAGTAATATCAAAAGCAAATAATAAAATTTCAATTACTTCAAAGCAACCAATGTCGTATTTTTATAATTAGTTTTCGCCAGTTTCATGAGAACAACAAAAATGGTTTACGACTTGCAATTTAATTTTCTAGTTTTGTTTGTTATGATTCAGTGAGTATATCGGAAGCCCTTGCAATTATACCGCTTAGGCGGCGTAAAAGGCCGGCTACACAAAACGCAAAAAAACATGGTGCGGTTTTACCGTTTTGTATGTTGCCCGCTATGCTATTAAAAATAAAACATATTCTATATTTAGATAATTGAGAAACATTATGCATGTATTTTAAGACCGATAATATATACATACATATAATGGGCGTCTTAGGGGGGGAGTCCTATGTCCAGCAGTGGACTTGAATAGGCTGATGATGATGATACATATAAACAAAGGCAATTCAAGGCAAATCATTTTGAAGGAAACATTTCTGAGTAATTGTTTAGTTTAATACCTTTTTGTATGAGAACGGTGGCAAACGAGCAGGAGGCTCACCTAGGGTAAACTCCAGGCTTAAAATATAATAAATACCATTTATTTCGTCATCAAACATCGAGATAGAATACGAAGTTACATTGGTTTCACCTTGATACGCAACTGAATGTTCTTAAGACATTTTGTGATACACACCACTCTGCGGAAAGCTGTCTGTAAAGGTATTTCCAGAACATTACGATTCAAGGACCTTCAATAAAAAGTAACTTTCCTATAAAAGCCGACATTATATCGACAACTCACCCGAGACTAAAGGTGTCCATGGGCAACGGACCACCTTATTATGTGAGCCTCAAACTCGCTTTTATTCCGATTACTAATAAAAATTAATAATTAATGTATATTTACCATTTCTCTAATTCGTGGATTGAGGTTAAATTATTTCCCAAATATATAATATTTATATGAATAAATGGCCTTAGTTTATAGTAAAAATACTTCTATTTTTACTACACAAAACCACTTTGAACGGAAATTGGTTTCCTAGTAATCACCTACACCATTATTGGTATTGCCTTTTAACGAAGAATTCTGTTTGGATAACAATAAAATTGTCGCCAGCGTCTGTCTGCTATTTTAGCTGCCTCTTGATAGTTCTACAACTATTTAACGATTGAAAGACAAAGACAATGCTGTAAAGGTCTTGTAATTAAAACCTGAAAATTTCTAAATTAAATTATTTTTAATTTAACGTACATATCTATCTTGTATGTATACTCTATCATGATTATTGTATTTTCAAATAAAAATCGGGAATATTTGTGCACCACCCATGGATGGCCCTAGTTTCAGCAAGATCGCAAATATGTTGCCGGCTTTTGGGAATAGAAAATTTTAAACCTTATTTTATATATTTGAAAATGCATACCAAAAACCATAAGTTTTTTATTTAAATTTAATAGCATTGCTAAATATGGTTTATATTGTTATTTTTTATCTTTATTAATATATTAAATCTTTATTTAATTATATTTTTTTTTAAATATCATTTTCAAACTTACGAACTGTCTTCCCCGTAAGTAAAATAATTTATTCTGTGGTAAGCAGTGGCAGACCAAGAAATTTCCAGAATCACCCTAACATTTTATTATTAGGGTTGTTGAACTTGCAGACTAGGGGTTGTGAACTTTCAAGAAATACATATTAATGCTGGGGGCATCTTGAACAGGATTTTCTCAGAATAGCTCAGTGTGAGCATGGTTGAAATTGGGCTTGTGTAGGCGGCATTCTTGCCATAACTTTAAGCAACTAATACTCCTATATCAGCCTATCAACTCCACTGCTAGACATAGGCCTACCCTAAAGATGCCCACCTATTGCGATCTTGAACGATCTGGATCACAATGAGATCGTCTTTCCATCGGTTTTTTATATAAACGATGGCAAATGAGAAAGAGGCTAAGCTAGGTTAAGTTCTCCGCCCATGGACACCCCCTAGCCCTTGCATAGCCGCGGGTGCGTTACAGGCCTTTAACAAATATATATGGTCTTTTCTTTAAAGTCCCCAAGTTTATTGGTTTGGGAGTATCCCTGCTGGCAGCTGATTCCACAGAGAGGTGGTGCGCGGCACGAAATGCCTTAAATACGCCCAGTTGTGGAACAACAAACATCGAGGCGAAAGCGATGAAACTTTGTATTCTGCCTCGATGTTTAATAGTTAAATTAGTATGGTATGGTATTTTTATAAAACTACATGCTTCATGTGTTACAATATTATGGGTGGTTCAAACTATTTTTTAAGGTTCTATATCAAAAAACTCTCTGACGCTGTATGCAGGTCGCCTCCGACAGGTATTCGTGGAGGTCCAAGGGGGAGGCTTATGTCCAGCAGTGGTCGTCTTACGGCTGAAATGATGATGATGATTAAAAAACTCTAAATTTTAATTTTTAACAGCGATATTGGTACTTAAATAATTCTTATGTCATGTGATCGGCTGGTTTGTATTGTCTTAAATAAAACAAAAATTAAAAATATAAGTTATAGTATTGAGGGGCTAAAAAGCTCCCCCTAAAAGCGATGTTTGAAAGTCAATTAGACTTCAGCCGCTTCTATTTTTGTCTCGTCACATGTGTCGAACGTTCAATCATTATTAAATAGTCGAGATGACTCCACATGCTGAATTGATATATGGCGTGCCAGGTCGAAGGAGGGTATAAGAAAAATAAAAATGTGTAAAAGGGGTAGGTTTTATAGGAATTGATTTAGGAAGAGTTTTTGTACGTGTTCAGATAATTATAATGGCTGGGCTTACTTACACTGTCTTACCCGTGAGATACTTGCTGATGTTTACCCCGGTTTTCCGGTTAATCTACAATGATACCACGGACTGACAGAATACTAATGTAAATTCACTTGTACTGTGTTCCATTGATAGCGTGAGGATATCGAAAGCCCTCAGTTTTTATCAAATAAAAGCCGACATATTGTCAGCTTGGCCAGAGTTGTGGCTTGTTGCGCAGTCGTCTATAGGCGTCGGTACTGAAAAAGACAGCCTGTGCCGTTATCTGATTTATAATAAAAAAAACTGAAATACTTTTCTACAGTGAATTTATGAGTAAAGCGTTCTTTCAATGTAAAAACATAAAAAACTTGTGTTAAATACTTACAAAAGCCGTCTTTTACAATTTATACTATACGCTTTGAAATGAAGCGAGAGTTATTTAGTCCCTTTGGAGTAAGATAAGTTTCAGTTATGAAGAGAAATAGGGACTTAAAAACGAAAATATATATGTTTTTTACATAAATAATTCATATAAATAGTTATATAATTTGTATAATGTTTAAACTCAGAGGTACAATGTTTAATTTTGTTATATTTAAATTTTTAATCAGATATTAATTTCAAACCAACAAAACCAAGCGTGACTCAGATCTTGGCTTGGGCAGTCACGGGTCAGAGGTAAGCTTGAGAGTCCGGATATCTTACCGATGTATTTCCGGGTATTTCCAAATTATTACGACTTGGGGAATACCAATGCCGGAAGGAGCTGGATGTAGGTCGCCTCCGACAGGTATGCATGGAGGTACAAGGGAGAGGCCTATGTCCAGCAGTGGACGTCTTTTGGCTGAAATGATGATGACGTCTTGGGAACATTTAATAAGAGAGCGTTACTATTACATAAAGTCTGGAAACGCAACCGCGGCCCTGCAAGGGCTAGAAGTGTCCATGGGCGGAGCATCGCTTATACTAAATCAGCCTCCTCACTTGCCGCCATTTTCATTAAAATAAGTGTAGGCCATAAACTAATCTTCGCAAAAATTTATTAATTATTACTATTAGGTTCAAAAGCCTGTGGTCGTTTTCATTTCATACAACACACCTGAGGCAATGTTTATTTCGCGAGTTCTCATCAAATGGGAAAATTAAACATTCAAGTTAAGAATTAAGACGTTTCTCAATTGTGTTCTCCTTTACCGTTTCTTGCTAATCATTTGATACCTACCAAAAGTTTAATTAGGATTAAATTTCTACCCAAACTAATTAACATATGGAAAGGATTTTTTTATGGGTTTCCTTGTTTATTCAGTTTTTTTCATGTTAAAATAAATTAGATCGCCTAAACAGTTCCCCTGAGTTTGTTTCGCCGGTTTTTCTCAGGTATTACTAGGCTTGGAATCGGTATTGTCAATTATGTACGTTCAAAAGTGATTGTAAAATCCTAATTGAAAAATAATTATTTTGTTTTTATTTATTAATAACGGATAATAGAACAAAAATTCCTTAATCGTACACTACCTCAAATGAACAACTGCACCGCTCGTGCTTTGGTTGTGTTGCTGGCTTTTTATGTAGCATAAGCGCGTAACTTATTAGGATTGCGATACCCTCACTAACAAGCGAAACATCAGTACTGATTCAGGATAGTATTCTGTGAGGCCATTAGTGCGCCAGCATGGCTTTCCCATGGCTAAACATTATTATTTTAATAAAGATAAGCCTGTATCATACTCGTATATGAAATATTAAAAAAAAATGTAAAGTTAATCAAGTTAAAAAATATTAGAACTATTCTAAAAAATATTCATATTTTATACTATGTATTCTTAGTGTTATATGTGTTCTTAGTTAATATAATATATATATTGCAAATTATATATATAATTTGCAATTAAGTGATAAAAACGATGATTTATTATATTTCGGCGAGTGAGCGAGGATATCGGAAGCCCTTAAGAATGCCGCTTAACCAGCGTAAAACTCAGCAACACAACCAATTCTTGGACTATGACGCGGTCTCCATGAGCGGCGGTGGTCTTCGGTGTTGTTATTATCAAACAGGAGACCCATCTGCTCCATTGCGCCTCACTTTTTGTTGAAAATTACAACAAAAAGTATCTCTTTTGTAGATGCTTTTAGTAGAAGTACCGTTTCATGTATAACTACTTTTAAACGCTGAGTATTCTGTGAGCCCGTGGTATCATTTCAGACGAGCCGGCCGAAAGCGTGGCTCTCCCACGGGTAAATATTTTAAGATAAAAATCAAAGTGAATCTTAATAGTAGCGGCAAGAGAATTTTCTTAAAGGTGCCAGCTTTAATCTCGGCCTGAGAAAATTAAGGTGCACACGTATTATGACATTCGTACTCTGCTAAGTAAGCGTAATGATGTCACGAAACGACTGTGCATTAGTGAACTGGGAAAATGGAAACTGTTTTCTTAGTGAAACAGTAAATTAAGATCAAGGTTGTTCATTAATAAATAAAAGTTTTTTATGGTATAGCGGACAATGGAGCAGGTGGATCTCCTATATGGTATGTGAACACTGCCGACAACCGCACCATAGTCCGCAAATTAGTTGTGTTGTCGGCTTAATGCCGCTTAAGCGACATTTTTAAGGGCCTCTAAATCCTCACTCACTCAACAAAATACAATAAAAGTACACGGTAGCTGACGCACTAATTGGGCCGGCTCGTCTGAAGTGATACTACGGGCTCACAAAATACCAGCGTGAAAGAATACTTCTGGTTTTGTAGAGTTAGTAAGGATATCCGCGGCCTGTTAAATTACAGCAACAAAAAGTGCTGATTTGTTCGTGGTTGTTCTTAGGAGGTGTTGATCTATTACCATAAAGGAAACCCAGCTCATCGCTATATAATAACACATGGTGTGTGTTGCCAACTTTTTTTACGCCGCTTTAACGGTATTATTTCCGTTACTATATACATTTTTCACTATGCTAGAACGCTAATATTTATTATATTTAAAAGAAAATCTTTTTATATCACTCAAAGTCCCTTTAACTATTCTGTTATGAACATTTTATGAAAATTCAATTACGTTCGCAGTAGAATAAAACGAGCTTAAAATTCAAAATTACAAAAGATCAAAGGATAATTACAATTTCATAAATCCCTGTGAGACATCACAACCACAATCTTGTATCGATTCTATGTTTAATTAGAATATCTAACTTTGTTCATAAGTTTGATATCATTAACTGCCATGACTTTGTTCTTATTAAAGCTTTTTGCATGCTGACGTCACTGGGATAGCGTTGTTTTGTCCTGCGGAAGAGTTAAGTCCATTAGGTAGCAGATAGGTCTCCAATATGGTAAGAGAACATTGTCACCATGAACAACCGCGCCAGAGTCCGCGCTTTGCTTTTGTAGCCGGTTTTTCACGCTTAAGCGGCATTTTCAAGATCCTCTGATATCCTAATTCATTCAGCGAAATACAATACAAGTACCGATTCAAGCTGAGTATTATGTGAGCCCGTGGTATAACTTCGGACGAGAAGGCTCAATTAGTGCGTCAGCGTCTAGTGAACGCTAAACTCTAAATAAGGATTTTCACAGTAAAAACGTTACTGATCCACGGAGCAGGTGGTAAGTGATAACCGCTGCCTATAGAAAACCGCGCCACAATCCGGGCATTGGTTATGTTGTCGGATTTTTACGCTTTAACGGCATAATTTCTCTACGACATAACTTACTCATCGTAATGTGTAAACTGTTTCACGCTGGTATTCTGTGAGGGCGTGGTATCACTTCGTATTCGCAGATCCAATTAGTAATAATTGTTTCAGCATGGCTCTCCTACGGGTAAGACACTCGCCTCGATTGCTGTCAAATTATTCCAAAATATCGAACGATTAAAATCAAAGTTTAATTATTATTTATTTCAGGGGCTTTGTTATTTTCGAAAAGGCTGCCATTATACAAATTACATATCAATTTACTAATTAGTAAACTTAGTAGTAGTACTGTGTTACGTATCAAAATATCTTGATTATATGAAATACCTTGTCTCGGTCAAGGTGAAAATAATCAAAATACTTTGATATATCATATGTTTGTTATTCTAATGGTTATATGATTTCTTTATGGTTTAGCGGACATCGAAGCAGGTGGATTTTTTATATGGTAAGAGAACACCGTCGCCAATGGACAACCTCGCCACAGTCCGGACATTAGTTATTCTGCTGGCACTTTGTGGCCTTTAAGCGGCATTTTTAAGAGCCTCCGATATTTTTACTCAGCGAAACACAGCAGAAGCACCGTTTAAAGTGAAACTTTTCAAGCCGACTATTCTGTGAGCCCGTGAAGCACAATTTGTGCGATAGCATATGCTTCAATACTTCTCTCACTGAAAATTTATAAATAAGAATGAATCATAATTTATTTATGTCAAAAACTAAATCAAATTATTTAGCATATCGCTTGATGTTCAACTTTCAGAGGTTCTTCTTTAAGTAATATTTTGAAAAAAATTTCTTTGACTAAGAAGCAAAAAACTAAATTCATTGAGTCGTCAGAAACAGAAACTGGTATGTTTTGTACGGATCAGTAAATCCAGCGATGTTTACAGAAACTAATGTTTTGTTAATATTCCGCCCACGTGCCGCCTACGTGTACAAACTAACTGCGTAAAGAATTATATATCCGTATGAGATATATTCCAGAGTGAACAAATTATATATGCGTTTTTCTATGGTTTAACGGACAACGGAGCAGGAGGGTTACCTATATGGTAAAAACACCGCCCCCCATGGATAACCGCGCCACAGTCCGCGTATTAGTAGTGTTGCCGGATTTTTACGCCGCTAAACCGGCATTTTCAAGGGCCTGCGATATCCTCACTCATTCAGATAAACACAATAGAAGCACAGTTTTAATTACAATTACCATTTCATTCTGAGCATTCTGTGAGCTTTTGGTCACTTCGGACAAGCCGGACCAATTTGTGCGTCCACATATGTTTTACTATTGCACTCACACGGATGCGTCAGTATTAAGACACTCGTCCGGCCACTGTCAATCCCTGAAATGGTAGTTGTACTTGAAACGGTGCTACTACTGTATTTCGCTGAGTGAGAATATAGGAGTCCCTTAAAAATGCCACTTAAGTGAGGTAAAAAGGCAACAACACAATCAATGCGTGGATTGTGGTGCGGTTATCCAAGGGCGGAAGTCATCTTTAGTGGTGGTAACGTAATGTTACTTATCTATTGCTTCTTATATATAAAAAAAAAATACAAATTTGTTTAATTCTATAGGACGTTAAACTAAACACCGCAAGATTATAACAGTTTTACCTTATAATACTTGAATTTCTCCTTTCTCCCGAGTTTGCCAACAAACAGTAACAAATTCTAAGTGATATCGAGCGTATTAAAGTTTCAAAATTCGGCCGCAGATTTATGACTGAAATAAGACGGAAGAAAACTTTATAACAAGTTAAAATGTCCAACTTCTGAATCCATTCAAAAAGTTTTCCCCACACATTGGGCCGTATTTATTTGATTTCATCTAGTTTTATGCTTTCGCCAATACCAGATACGTTTGTAGTGCAAGTTTCATAGTAAGCGTGACTTTAATATTTGCATTTAATATATAGAATATAGTGTGGGTGAGTGTACATCACGATTGATCTTTTCCGCATACCTTTTAATAGGAATGTCATAGTTGATGTATGTAGAATTACCATTTAATCTTTTTCATCTACCCTCTTCGAACAGAGTTTGTAGGAAAGGTTTCTTAGTAATTGTGGCTTTAATATTAGATAATAATATAGAGAATTTATTTTCAATCTCGCGTCTACGACAGCTACAGACAGAATGCAGGCAGCGATAGACCTTGGTTGTGTTTACACAAATAGTGAATGTTTTCCGTGCACCTCGCGATGCCTCTAGGATATTGCCGTGACGCACAGTAATAAACGCTCTGCTATAGAAAATGTTGAGGGAATCAACATGTATACGCAACGCTAGAGTCAAGCAGGAAGGATCTGGTCAAGTTAATATACGCTGAATACGATCCAGAGGTCATAATAACTGAAAACTCGCTGAAAGCACAATAGAGTCTTATTATAGTAGGTAAAACACGCCCGTAAGAATTGTCCAGATTGAACTAACATCTAGTTACGGTCCTCATCTGGAAAAATCTAGGCCATTAATCAAATAAGAAACCATAAAAGAGTAATGGCTGTTCAAGCTTCACGTCCTATTGCCAGGCCATTTACCTCCAATGGAAATACTGCCGTTTATATTCAAGATGAGGTTCGTAGGACCCTATTTGTACCCTAGATGTAGGAGAGAGGGTAACAAAACTTTCTGGAAATTGACAGACAAAATATTAAATATTTTTTTTACATACTTGATTGTGGAATGGCTGACTGATTAAGAAAATTTGTTGCTTAGATTTGGATGGTAATGGTTACTCAGTTAAATTTCATCAAAGTTTTTTTTCCGATAGTTGCCTTGAAAGATAATTTATTTTATAAATTGAATACGCCTATTATGTGCAGAGTGTTTTTTTTAATGAATTTATCGGAATTATTTTTATAATAATAATAACATTCTTATCATATTATTATTTTATATAAATTAATCATTTCAACATACGTCTTGTAGTATTTTTTTATTTTGTTTAACATAAAATATTAAAAGTATTAAACATTTCAATATGTACTTTTTACTATTATTTTTAATAATAATTTATTTTTTAATTTATTTAAACAATTGATGCAAATCGCAAGTAAATACATTTATAAAAAATATTTTATTGATTTTTTTGCCAAAACAAACCACAACCGTTGCATCTGAATAGATTAGTATGATTAATAAAAAAAAATAATGAAAATACCGCTTAAGTGCCGAAAAAGCCGGCAATACAACCACTACGCGGACTGTGGCTCGGTTGTTCAGGTGCGCCGGTTTTCTTTTTCAATATAGGAGACCCATATGCTGTATTGTCCGATATACCATAAAATCTTTTTTTTTAAATACTATTTTACGCTGGTATCCTATGAGTCAGTAACACTTCAGATGAGCCGGTCCAATTAGTGCATCGGCATATGCTTCCATATAGGGACACGTGTCACAATCGTAAGAACCTCCCCCGACCCCTTTCAAAGAGCGAACATATTATAAGTATTTTTTCGGTCGAGGATCGAACCGATATCTCTCGCTTCATAGTAGGCTTAAAGGACTACTTTACTATGAGGATTCTGTAGGTTTAAAAGATAGTTCCTAATCGTTCCTGTCTTAAAGAATTGTCACCCAAAGTATTCAGTTTCTTTATCGCTCATCTTGTGATTCTTTCATAATGTATTCAGTTGATGCGTGTAAGCTACGGGGATATCCTTAAACTCATTTACTGCGTCCGTGGACAGGTCCGTGGACTAGTCCGTTTTATTGTGATTTAATATGCCCTTCTAGTTTACGACAAGGATAACGTTAAGATTTTATGAATATTGCGGTCCCTTTTTGTACGGATATGGAAGAAACGGGATGGAGAGACGATTACCTAGCTTTATTATATTTGACGATTTTCCGCTTTCGTGTAATTGTATACGAATCTGCGTATTATGCTGGCAATACCGGGTTCAACACCCGGAAAAATAATTCAACTGATTATATCTATTTGCATAACTATAATTGAAATTATTAGTTAAACAAAAATTAATGATATAATATCATACGTAATGCTGGTCAACTTTTGACCACGTGTTGACCACAATATGTTAAAACAGCTAATTGAAAATGTTTTGCTGCAATATACAGATATTTTATTAATTTCAGAAATCATTAATTTTAATGTATTTAATTGTGTTTAATGTTTTAAGATGTTTTGTGCCATCGAGTGAAGGCTGCAGACGTATTTCCTAACTATTCCGACTTAAGTACCTTGAAAAAAAGATCGGCAATGCTCCGTGGCCTTGCTTCGCGCTGTCCTTGAACGATGGAACAGTTTGACACTAAGGCGTTGCGTGGAGACGTTGATAATTTCAGCATCTTCTATTGCATTTATTACAAGGAGAGTTCCTACTTCCTAGGAGCTATTTGGATACAGCTGGACCTGCAGCTAAATTTCATCATCGAGTACCGAGGTAATGTACACAGTTTCATCAGTATCACCTGGATGGTTGTCCACAACTGAGCGTTTTTAAGGTAAAATGCCTTGGTTGGTGCCGCACACCAACACTCCATTGGTTCAGCTGCCTACATTACCCAACCAATACGACTTGGGTGGCTTTAATAATAAGAATATACCTAAAAAGTCGGCAACGCATACACGGCCCAGCACAGGCTGGGGTGTGCAAGGATGGAGGTATTCTGATCCTGCTCCTTTGCTTTACAATTTTCATTCCAAATACTTAAAATCCACGTAAGTATACTAAAAATTCATTGTTAATGGTAAAATAAAGCGATTCTTATCACGTCTTCTTATAACCGATTTGTTATCCACCCACGTGTTCCAAATAGAAACTGTGTCAATTGGTTAATGAAAAAATACGCAATCCTTTGCCAAGATGTTCTACATAGGATTTCAGATCATTACGTTGTGAAACTGTGTCTAGATCAAAAAAGTCTGGCTAGACGTAACAAAAATTCATAGTGCATACAATGTACAAAAATATTTTTTTATACTATAGCAGATAACGGAGTAGACGAGTCTCCTATATTGTAGGAAACATCGCCACCCATGAGCAACCGCGCCACAGTTTACGCATTGGTTGTGTTGCCGGCTTTTTACACCGCTTAAGCGGCACTTTTAAGAGCCTTCGATATCCTCACTCGCTCTGGAAACACAGTACAAGTATCGTTTCACGCTGAGTATTCTGTGATTCCGTGGTATTACTTCGGACGAACTGGTCCAATTTGTGCGTTAGCATATGCTATAGCATGCCTCTCCCACGTGCAAGTACTAGTGAAAGATTTATATGATTCGCTGAGTGAGTGAGCATATATCATTTAAGCGCCATAAAAAGATGAAAACAAAAGTATTGTATGGCGCGGTTGCCCATGGGCGCTGATCACTAATCACTAGCGAACCAGCTTGTTATGCGTAAAAAACAGCGTTATAATGAATTAATGCGGTACAATCACATTGCTGTAAGTAGGTCAGTGTTTGGGAGTAGACTGCTATTTTTGTTTCATATCGCGAGTTCTCAAGGTTATATGATGTAGTATAGACTGTTATTATAACATTTACATACTTCTATATATTCTAAATAATCGTCATCATCATCATTTCAGCCGTAAGACGTGAACAGCTGGACATAGGCCTCCCCCTTGGACTTCCATGAATACCTGTCGGAGGCGATCTGTATCCAATGTCTTCCGGATATATAATTGTATAATTCTACATATTATATATCTGGCGTACCTATAGTTTAATTCAAATTTGTAATATGAATATCTGTAATATAAAAATTTATCGCTGAATGTCAGCAAATCCAGTGAGCAGATGAACCGATTTCTCAAACTATATTATTATAATATTCCTCGAAGTACGAGGATAATGATAAATATTATAGAGAAAAAGTTTTAAAAAAATCCTCTTACATCTATTTCCTATAATACCATAAGATCATTTAGATTGTTATTTGGGAGGTTCCGAGACGGTACAACCAATATCTGACTACAAAAATGGAGGACATCTAGAATTATAAAATGATTAAATAATATAGTAAGCTATACTTTCTAAGGCTATCCTATTTTATATTGTTTTCCTTCAGAATTAATTATGTTTTTTTATGGAAACGGTGAGAAACCTGCAGGAGGCTCACCTAGGGTATAATAGGTCCTTCGTCCATGGACACAGCCCCTGCAGAGCCATGGATGCCGGCTTTTAAAGAATATGTACGGTTATATTAATAATTATATCATAAATAAATTAAAAATAAACAAATCAAATTCCATTCGAAACCCTGTCATTTAAAATAATTGAGTTGAAACATTAAAAGAGGGTAATTTAATGCCGTTCATTAAAACATTTCCAAAGTTTGAAACAGAAGACTGACAAATAATTAATTTGACTCCTGAAATTGGGGACAAAAATGAATGGCAACGAATTTACAAATAATTTGATGACATCAATTATATGTCCCTTATTCAATAGTAATTATATCATTGCTTCATATTTTCAGGAAATCATTGAAATTGAAGTTTATTTTTCGCTTAAATCTTTTAATAATTCATTAATAATATTTATAAATGCGGGTACAGAAACTTAAAGATACTTAAAGCTTATAATTTATTCGGTGTCTCGGCTTGACAGTGGTCGGGAGAGTGTCTTTATTGTTGCATCCGTGGGAGAGCCATGCTGTCGCATTAATTGGGCCGGCTCATTTGAAGTGATATCACGGGCTCACAGAATACTCAGCCTGAAATGGTAGTTGTTGAACTTGAAACGGTGCTTGTACTGTGTTTCGCTGAGTGAGTGAGGATTTTGGAAACCTTGCACATTGCCGCTTAAGTAGTGTAAAAAATCAACACAAACAATGCAAGGATTGTGGCGCGGTTGTCCATGGGCGACGATGTTATCTCTACCATATAGGAAACCCACCATCCGTTGTTCGTTATACCATAAAAAATGTAGTTTATAATTTGTATGAACCGAAAGATTGTCAATACTCTTATTGTCATGTCTTTATCTTCTGATAAGAATATTTGTTAGCTTTATTTAAGTGGAGAATTTGTTGTTTACATATTCATTCGAAATTTGCTTACTTTATTTTCGGAGAAACAATTTTAAGTTAACATTCACACCCTGAAGTTAGTTTTAATTATATTAAAATCTAAATTATATAAATTAAATATTTTTAAATTAAATTATGTATTAAATAATTGAAATATCTTATAAATGAAATATATTATATCTCTTTAAAACGATTCTCCCTATGACAATTATTTCCTCAACAATCAATTATGGCTTCAACAACTATGTATTTGTTCTCTCTATATAGCGATTTCGCTCATTCTCTATCACGACGGGTTTTCAGAGCAATGGTATCTTGAGCAGTTGGTCCAGTGGCTACAGAGCATGTTTTAAGTTAAGAAGATAAATAAGGATATTACTCTGGAAGCCGAAAAAGAGCGAGCCACCTTAAAGGACTTCTTTCATTAAAATGACAGTATATAGGGCTTCTATGTATCATATTTTATAATATCTTTAATTTTTTATATGGAAATGGTGGCACACGAGCAAGAGGCTCAATGAGAGTAAGCGGTCCTCCGCCCATAAATACCCCTAGCACTTGCAAAGCCGCGGCTGCGTTGCCGGCCTTAAGGAAGGAGGAACTCTTTTTTGAAGATTCCCAAGTCGTATTGATTTAAAAATTCCCCTGCTGGCAGCTGATTCTACAGAACGGTTGTACGCGGCACAAAACACCTTTAAAAAATCTCAGATGTAGAACGACAAACATCGAGGTGATAACTATGAAACTTTGTATTCTGTCTTGATGTTCGATGATGAAATTCAGCTGCATCCAAACAGCTGCTTCGAACAATCCCCGTCATAAATACAATAGAAGATGAGCGAACCAACATCCCTATGTAATGCCAATGTTGTAATTGAAAATACAATTAATACTACTATTGTACAACTTTTGCAGTGCACCGTAATTTATTTTATATTATATTTAATTGAAACACATTGACATTGCCCGCCGTATTAGTAAGTTAAAGTAGCAAAGTGCCGGCCACATCGCTCGACGAACCGACAATCGATGGGGAAGAAAGGTTCTCGAGTGACGACCGCGTACGGGAAAACGCAGAGTGGGACGTCCCGCCACGCGATGGAAAGACGATCTCATGAAGGTCACGGGCAACCGCTGGATCCAGAACGCTCAGCATCGTAACGGGTGAGCATTTTTGGGGGAGGCCTATGTCCAGCAGTGGACTTTAATAGGCTGAAGATGATGATTGTAATATAAAAATCCTGGGTCTGGGTGACCCCCAGTGAACGTTATGAGTCGAATTAAATATTCTAATCTATCCCACAATGGTTTTATAGGGTTGGACCCGGCAACCTCTACAAAATTTATTTAATAGTTGTTATCAATGTTCTACGTGGATTATCTACGGTTTTTAGATACACCAAAATCAATGACTTAAATTTAGATAGTTAGCTAACATGAAATTCCAGGGTTCTTTGGTAGAAAAATTCTTATAATATTTCAGCCATTTTATAACTTTATTTTTATTTAAAGGCAGATTATATACATATTATTATTTTTCTTAATTATTTTTTCATTCATTTGACTGTCAACAGCTCGCGTGACTAAGTAACAAACACTTTAATTTTTACTATCATTATTCATTATTCTACCAATATTTAACATTGTATGACACTAAAACACTTTGAAGCCAATAAATAACTCTCAGTTCAAAATAATAACTTTCTTTTTTCTAAATAAAAACTGTCTAGATTCCACGTTGTATGACCAAACAATACGAACTCGCAAATATAAACATTTCGTTACTGACAATTTTTCGCAAAAAGGCATATCCTCTTTATTCTATTCAGGACATATGGAGTCCATCCATGACTAATTTGTAGTTCTAAATGTATGAAAACATCGAGAACTTTTTATTTGTCAACTGCAGGTGAATTTCATAATCGAACATCGAGGCAGAATACAAAGTTTCAGCGTTATCACCTCGATGTTTGTCGTTCCACAACTGAGCGTTTTTAAAGTGCAGAGACATCTTCAAAACAATGCGACTGATCCCCAAGTCGAAGTCAAACTTCAAGAAAAAGATGTCTTTTAAAAAAAACATTTTTTTATTAATGTAATAAAAAAGAAAAATATGTTTGAGAGAAATTAAAACGCAGTTAATATTTATGCATAAGGCAATATTTTTATTTTGAAATTTCAAACCAACAGCCCGAAAAAGGCACTCATCTTCTTTTGTCAAAGGTGTGAAAAGGAACTTGAAAACACGCTTCATCATAACTTGGTACAATCAGTTGTATCAATCTCTATAGCGTGTCAAGATGAAAGAGTTTAAAAAACGAATTGCCTTCCAGTAAGGCATTGAACTAAGGTCTAAACAATCTTCAACCAACCATGTATTTCGACGTTAAATTATTTGAATTCAGCCAAGAATTCAATGAATTTACAAATTATCTGACGAATTTTCTTTTAATATTTTTAAGTAGGTATATATCCTTTAGCGCAGGTATGTGATTTTATATCGTAATTCTTACGCTATAGTCTCTTTATAAATCCAATTAACGGAAAATATTACAAACACAAAAAACAAGCGAAATACGCAAATAAAAAAAATCTTATAAATAAAATAGAGTCATCACTCAAAAGATACCACCAATAAGATGCAACCCGCCATAAATTACAGCATAAATAAGGCCATACGATTACTTGAGTATATCAGGCATCCTTAAAAATGCTGCATAAGCGGAGTAAAAAGCCGGCAACATATCCAATGCGCGGACTATGGCGCAGTTGTTTATGGGCAATGGTGTTCTTACCAGATAAGAGACCCACGTACTCTGTTGATCGCTATACCATTAAAAAATTGTGACATCGGATGAGGAAGTATCTGACTGACGCTCTCGAAGGTGTCATATATTCTGGCTGTTGTAATTATTAATCTCATAATATCTAAAAAACATTCAAAAATAATCTAAATTACAAAAAAAAATATAGCCTAATGCTATAAGAAAGTTCTTCTATTATTATTTATAAAACGATAAAAATTTTATTCGTATATTATTGAATGGCATAAAATTGCTACGGGAGAATGCTACGCAACGTAGCAGCAGCTACAAATGTTCGCATACGTATCTTATGACAACAATGTCTATAGAGGAGACACTATTACAATATTTATTGATAAAATTTTTGTTAAGAATTTTTTTTAAACTTATGTATTACTTAAATATATAAGTATGGTTAAATAAATTACAATAAATAAAATCTTATAAATCTTTATGGTTAGACTTAATTTAAATTAATTTTGGAATTAGTTCTCAGGGAACTAGAATTCAGGGTCGCTCAGCAAGCTATGGAAAGAGCTATGCTCAGAGTTTCACTACGTGGTCGAATCAGAAATGAGGAGATACGTAGACGAACTAAAATTACTGACATAGCCCGCCGAATTAGCAAGTGGCAATGGGCAGGCCACATCGCACATAGAATAGATGGCCGATGGTGCCGAAAAATAATAGACTGAAGACCACGGAAAACATCGTATAAGGTCGCTGGAAGACGCTGGATTCAGGTCGCCTCCGACAGGTATTCATGGAGGGCCAAGGGGAAGACCTATGTCCAGCAGTGGACGTCTTACGGCTGAAATGACGATGATGATGAAATTAGGATGTTAGGAATAAATGTGAATAAACTCATAATAAGAACGATGTATGTGTACTATGGCCGGGTGGATAATCTCTGTAAATCTGATGAAGCCACTAATCCAGATTTGTTATAGGACTTCTCCGACCAGTAAAAGTATACTATCTCATTATCGAATTCTTCACATTCCAACATATGAAAGCTTGTTAAACTGTTTAAAAATCACACTCATGATTCTATATATTAATTATTGATATATATGGAACTATTACATATTTCAAACACTAAAGGATTTGATGACTCTTCTAAATTTTTGTTGTTCTTCTATTTTTACCTATTCATTGTATGCCGCATATCTTTATTTAATATGCTTTTAAAAAAAATGTTATAGTATCTCTATATTACATATTTACCCGTGGGAGAGTTGAAGCATATGCTGACGCACTAATTGAGCTAGCTCGTCCGGAGTGATACCACAAGATTACAGAATACTGAATAATACAGAATACAGTATGAAATGATTCTCCTACTGTGTTTAGCAGAGTAAGAGAGAATATGGGAGGCTTTTAAATGCCCCTTAAGCGGCGTAAAGAGTCGTAAACACAACCAATGCCCAGACTGTGCCGCGGTTGTCCATGGACGACGGTGTTCTCTTACGAATAACAAAAGTAAAAAAAAATATACAATGCTTGGGTTTAATTTGGTTAATTATGTATTTTAATGTATTAAATATGTTTAAATTCCAAGAGGCAACCCTTTGAGATTGAATTTCGTTAATGGTTAAAAAAATATTAGTGAAAATAGAGATTTCTTTTAAATATATCGCAAACTTATTTTCTAAATTACTTTTATCATAAATTATTCAAAGTAATGTAAGAGCGTCGTGAAGTACGAGTGGCTAAACGATCGTATTACATGCTACCAGAGTGTATAACAATCAGGCCATTTACAAGGTGACTGTATGGCAATGCTCCAACTTAGTAATTTTCTCTTAGCACCAAAAGTCGCAATCCAAATTAACATTTCAACTTACTTAACTCAGATAAAAGTTAATTTTCGTTACGAAGGTTTCTTGTGTTGGTTTTTTTATGCGATAAAATGTAACAAGTAAATTTTATTTTGATATATAAACATTTTGTTTGTAAATTTTAAGGCTCCAATTTATGTTTTATTATATAGCAGGTAACAGAGCATACGGTTATTCTATATTATAAGACATCACTGCTGTCTATAGATAAATCGGATAATGTTTGGGTTGCCGGATTTTTACACCCCTTGAGCGGTATAATTTCATGTTGCTTTGATATCCTGATACCCTCATTTACTTAGCGAACACAGTACTATTTTACGGCGGTTTTTTGTTAGCTCGTGGTATTACCTCGGAAGAACCGACGCAATTAGTGCGTCAGCATATACTTCAGCGTGGCTCTCCCACGGGTAAAATAATATTATAATTATTATTTCACCTTTGGTATTTATAATATTTCATTTTGTGGTTCAAATCGATAAATATCTTTCAATGATATATCTTTTATTATTTATTCAATCTTTATAAACAAATAAAGTAACAATATAAAATGTTTTTGTATAATATATTATCAAATTCTGAAATATCAGTTTCGAATATGGTATTATCTTTACATTAATTTTTCTATTATAGCAACAACCACCCCGTATCTTACTAGAACAAATAAGGGACTTACCGGAATGTTTTCTTAGGACCTGAAATTCATTTTCGTTGGTCAATGCAACATGCCCTATATTATTTCATCCGGTGTTATCATTTCTAAACTTGGAACAAAATTAAGTTGAATTCTTTTTTTAAACCACATTTCGAGACGAAGAAATAGATAAACAGGGGAAAAGATTTAACATCTATCAGCAAGTGGAATATTCCATCGAAAAATAAACCCAGCACCTGCGAAATATATTGTATTCAAATTCGTCAACCATATAACTGAAATGACATCTTCTACAGATTTAAAAATGTTTAATTTTATGTTAAAAACGTACAAAACTATATTATTATTAACTTTTAATAGAAAATTTTTAAAATGGAATTTTAAACTGAATAAAATTATTTCTTCATAAAAGTGTCATTGGAAAGTTCTACATAAATTACTTGTTGGAAAAATAAATTATAGCTATTTTGTAGATTATGGTATGTTTAGTAAAGGTATATATTTGAGATCCTCGTAGCTTAATGGTTTTAAAGGTGTACCATGAAGCGAGAGTTATCGGTTCCGAATCCCGCTCCGGACAGTTTTAGTTTTAGTATTATATTATATTTATTTATTTAGGGAATAAATACGTTAAGCAGATAACAGTGTTTCATAACAAGCTAACTCGTTATAACTGTATGTTGGAATAGTCACATAAACTTTCAAAAAGTTCACTGCACATCAAAATATTTGATTTACGCCAATTAATTTTCTATATAGCATTTGTGAAAATCTTTTATATTATTTATGATTCACATTTATATAATTATTAATATATATAAATTTTAAATAATTTATTAATTAATTTAAAAATATTTTTATCAAATTGTATTAAACGAAAATGTACGTTGTTGTATTCTGACTGTAATATTAAATCACATACAACCACTCTACATAACTTTACAGACAATTTGAGAAGTTTTTAAGAAAAACATTTTTATGGGATTCGTTATTTAAATCACGCTTGCATTATGCGTAAGAATTTACATAATCTCGTGCTCAAATAAGTTAGAATTTCGCTAATTTTATTTGTGTTTCTGCTGAATTTAATAAGACCATAGGATTATACAATTTTATAACACACGTTTGTGCTTGGTTTAATAAAATATTTTAAGAACACCATTTCCTTATAAACGTTTCCTTACTTTTTGAATATTTAATATGGATTTTTTTGTTAGAATTCCCAACCTCTACAGTTATTATAAACTTAACCTTCAAGAATTATGATTAATTTATAAATATAAAGAACTTTTTTATTTCTTTATCAATGAATAAAAGAGTATAGAATTAGCTTATATCTTAAAAATAACAAGACAAATATCCAAAAAATACATACTACATGTACCAATGATAGAATTTGAATGATATCTATATTTCTTAACGTGAAATGGTTACTTGTACTGTGTTTCGCTGAATGAGACCTTACTCATATCACTCCGATATCCTTATATATGCCTTATGGTCCTTAAATATGCCGCTTGAGTGGCGTAAAAAAACGGCAACACAACCAATGTATGGACTGTGGTGCGGTTGTCCATGAGTGAGTGTTCTCATACCATATAAGAGACCCAATTGCTCCGTTGGTATAAACACGTACACTATACTATTAAAAAAATGTAAAACAATAAAAAATACAAATTGATCGTTTATGACTTGTTTTTTAATAAATCATTTAACTTTTTTAATGACTTCCGAGAAAGAAACAAGTAGCATTCAAATAAAAAATAATAATATATAATATAATATAATAATATACAATATATATATATATTATAATAAACATTTATTGTAATACATTTATTTAGTATAAATTAAATTTACAAAAACACAAAATTATGTTAATTTCCTTTATGTTCACTTCGCTATCAAATTTTTTATGGACTATAATTAATTAATTCCAATTCCGTATACACAAGTACACGATATAAGTTTTATTAGCTCGAGGGGATCAAACCGGTAAAAACTCGATTGAGTTGTTTTTGCATTAACTGTATTTCCATTAGAATTTTCGGTTTAGGGTCGGTCCTTTCGGCCAGAGGCGGAAAGTGTTTTTATAACACTCCCACTTCCTATCAGTTCATTAATTTCGGGACCTCCGTACATCTTACAGACAATGATCAAAATGAAATAGACCGGTTTCTAGTTCGTAATTAGATTCTTTCATCTACGAGATACCTTTTAATTTTTTATGATTTAAGCCCGCAACCAACTAGATTAACAGTGGTTGTTATCAGCACCTTTAGTCTGTTCAAATGATACAAATAATAAATTTTACTGACTTTTTAACGACACCAACATATTATGCGTTTAAATAAAGGAACTTTGATGGTACTCGAGACACATATATTAAATTTTATGAAATTCATTACTTTTACAATCATTATCATCATCATTTCAGCCGTAACTATACGGGATCTTCAAGAAAAGAGCGTACACATTCCTTAAAGGCCGACAATGCACCCGCGGCTCTGCAAAGGCTAAGGGTGTCCATGGGTATAGGACCGCTTGCCCTAGGCGAGGTTCCTGCTCGTTTTCCACCAATTGTATTAAAAAATATATGTATAATAATATAAGTTTTCGTTTTTATTGGTAATGAAGTCACAAACTTCTAGAGTGTTTATAAACAATGTTCGGTAACTGAAATTGACATACTGAATTTGAAGGGAACAAAGATTTTACTGGCATAATTGAATTTCGTCTCACCAATTGTAGACACAGATAGATATAAATTTTAAAAACACAACATACTGCAATCCCAGTAATGACACTCCAAATATTACTCGAAAAACAAATTTTGCCAAATAATAATTTTAATGAGGCGTCCGCTAACTTTCATGACGCGTTGAAAGCTTTCGTGTTTATAGTTTTTAATAGGTGCTTTTAATCATTTTAATGTATTCATATTTTAAAATATTAAAATAAACAATTTCCATAAAGGCTGTGAATTTTATTGACGCCAAATAAAATTTATTAGTATTACCTCTGCTATTAAACCTCATAAATTAAACAAACATAAACATGAAATATATTACTCGTGTTACCCGTGTGATAGCTGATGAAGAATATGCTGACGCACTAATTGAGCCGGCTCGTCCGAAGTAATACCACGGACTCACAGAATACTCAGCGTGAAACTGTACTATTACTGTGTTTCTCAGAGTGAGGAAGCAACCAACTGCTTTGTAGTCCGCTATATAATAAAAAATTAACTATATTAGATTTTTATATCTGTATATATATCCAAATGTTCAAAAATATATAATTATTGTCTATGTTTACTTATTACAGTAATAATTTTATATTTATAGTAAATATGACACTTTTTGAATAGTTATCAGTACATTATATCAAAGATTTTGATATGTATTAACTTTGATAGCTACAAATAAATTCAGAAAATCTCGTTCAAATATGCCTAATTTACTTTTCTTTCAGTTTTAATATCTAATTTGAATTGAAAACTTTAACTTACTTATCCTTGTTCAAAAAATTTCACACATATCATATCATTTTATTTCCATTGTTAGAGTCAAACAGAAGGTAAAAGAATAAACACGAGCAAGTTACAGCAGTTTGCTTTCGGCCCGTGGTGGCAAATCAAATAAAAAGCCTGCAAACATTGTAAACAATCATTAATTAGGGTTCATTCGCCGTAAAACTAGGCTGGGCGTGGCCGCTATTAATCACTCGGAGTCACTCCTTGCGATCTGTACGGAACCACCTGATTGATGAACGGCTAAGTACTGGCCAAGTGTTAAAGATACATTGTCCACATCCGTATTTAATGGGAGGCTTTCGTTGTTGTTCCTCAGTAGCACAAGTCTTATGTATCTGCGTCTATATTACCCGCCCAACTCCTAAGAAATGGTATGGCTTTTTTATGAAAATCGGTGTCAAACATGCAGAAGGCTCACCTAGGATAAGCTGTCCTTCGCTCATAGGTACTTTAATACCAATACGAGTTGGAGACCTAAAAGAAGTCCTCAAAGGCAAAGCAAAGCTGCTCATAGGCGGAGGCAGTTTACCCAAAATGAGCCAGCTGCTCGTTTGCCTCGGTTTTCATTTTAAAATATTAATTAGTATGTAAATAAAGGCAATGTAATAAAGAAAATCGAAAAAGAATCTAGACGTAAAAAGTTTTTTGAAACACTTAATCAAGAAAATACTTTTAAATAGAAACAAATAAAGAATTATTTAAAAATATAATAAAGTATTAATTTAGTTTTTAACTACGGTTCTTCAGTCATTTATGAATCTGATGATACATCAAAACAGCTCAAAATTTAATATATAATATAATCTGCATTATATTATACATATTATGCACATAAATTAAAAGTTGCAACGGTCGCTTGTATTGAAATATTTTTCATTCTAAACTAAAGCATTTTTCATAGTCGCCACTAAACGAAAAGGCACTCGCGAACATCTGCTCTGTAGACAGACATTTACGAACGGCGTCTTATGTCGGCTTATGTTCTATAAGTACCAGCGACTGATAAATCTATACAATTATGAAGCTTTGCCATGAGTTTGTTAGAACAGAATTGACTTACCATTTTTTCACACTAACAGTTGATATTTAAAAGTACCTTAAGGTATCTATAAAGGCATAATAATTATGTTAAGAAATACCGAAACTTATTGTATGACATCTACGGATATATTTATATTGACTAACATTTATCGCTACATCTTTCTAATGCGCTACGGGAAATCAAAGGGTTATTTTATTTGCTAGCAACCTCAATACATCCATTTACTATTCTGGTATTCATAAAAATATCTTGAGTATTATAAATAATTCTCCTTTAATTAACAAATCTTGTAGCGGTACACGCACTTAGGAAGTGACTGAGCAAACTAATCCGCAAGTCATGGCTTATCCATTTATTATCCGCTCATCTATACTAACTATTATAATTAATAAATAATCGCTGAATATAAAAAGTTTACGACGCCATTAAAGCGAAAAAAGGCATTTCTTAAATATTATAATTTCATACGAATTTATTTATCTTTCAAGTCTTTCAAGTCAGAATCTTTTTCGCTGTAAATTAAGTTTGTATAACTATAATAGAACCAAGTGAAACATATAACCGTATCGCGATCCGCACTAAGGATATGTGGCCGGCTTTTTATGCCACATTGACACTCACTCAGCGAAGTAGAGTACAAGTGCATATTCACGCTGGTATGCCGTGAGCCAGTAGAATCATTATGGATAGGCCAACTAAGTAAGGGCATATGCTTTAACATTTAACTCACCTGGGGAAACAGTGTTAAGACATTCGCTTAGCTATTATCAAACCCTTTCAATGAGCAAATGCAATTGAATTTAATTATTTTTAACAAATTTTAATTAAATTAAAATTTAATTATAAATTCTATTCAGATAAGGAATAAAACTTGGAGCTTGAAATAAGTCTCAGTTGCGATATATATTGCGAAATAAACACAAAAATCTGCATAAAGTATCTAATACGATTTTCTCTAAACTTATGTTTGTAATTAACTACAAAATTGACAAAATAATATTACTTAAATTGCGTATATAATTAATTTTCCAATACAGACTTCGAAATGCCCTTTCAGTCTTGACGCTCAACGTCGTAACTTAATTAAAGTGCAGTGATTAAGATTCCTTTCACTGCTTTATTAAGAAGTGCGATAATATCAGAAATATCTAAAAGAATAATTTCTGTAGCACCAAACTTATGTTTTAATCATGATTTTATTTACCACTCAATAGTCATCATCATCATCATCATTTCAGCCATAAGACGTCCAATAATATGTATATTTCAGGTTGGAATTTTTTAAATTATATATATCATCTGGAACTATTTCCAAGTATTTTATATGACTAAAGAATAAATCAACTCGAAACTTGCCTACTGTATTATGTCTAAAATCTATAAATGTGATTCAGATATGTTTAAAAGTCACGCAGGGTCTCATCCCATGAAAGTTTTCCCTATAACTATACATGTAAGGGACTTACTCCTTATTGCCGCGATGCAAAAATATATGACTACGCCATTTTTGTATTAATTGCCTCATAAAAGCATTTAATTAGTTTATTTCCTTATTTTTGTTTTGTTTAATTTTTTTAACGTACATATTATATAATTTTACTGAATTGTATAAGATGAATTATACTTTTACCGACAAAATAAAAGGAGAAGAGGAGAGTGGGAGAGCCATGCTGAGGCATTTTTTAGGCCAGCTCGTTCGAAGTGATAACATGGGCTCACAGAATACTCAGCGTGAAGCGGTACTTGTACTGTGTTGCACAAAGTGAGTGAGGATATCGTAGGCCCTTAAGAATACTGCTTTATTGGCGTATAAAGTCGGCAACACAAACAGTGCGCAGTCTTCTTTGGGCGGCGGTGTTCTCTTACCATATAGGATTACCCACCTGCTCCATTTTCCGCTATACTATTAAAAAAGACCACTGACCCACTGGAGCGTTGAAATCAAAAGAGCAGCTGGATCCCGATGTTACACATATATATACACATAGCACAAGATAGACATATATGGTCCTCGATAGAGGAAGCCTTCACCCATTCTGGCGTTCTTATAGACTAAAAATAAAATATAATTACTATAAAATACTTATTAATATTTTTTCATTCTAACAACTAAGAAAAAATAACCTCCTAAGTAAGATAACTTTTAATGCTAGCGGAAATAGATAGGCCTTTTTATTTTTATTTTATTTACAAGACGAAAAAGGTATTTTGTAGAGCTGTAGTTACAATAGCATCTTCTATTGCTTGTAGCACAGGGGATATTCTGAGTTGTTTCGATGAATAGCTGCAGCAGAATTTCATTATGGAACGTCCAGGCAAAATTCAAAGTTTCACTCATATCTCCTCGATGTTTTCCGGTTCACATGCGTTTTAAGGCATTTTATGCCGCGCACCATCACGCTGTGGAAGTAGCAGCCTGCAAAGATATTTCAAAGACGCGTATCTATCTCTAAAAAGCCGACAACGCACCCATGGCCCAGCAGGGGTTGGGTGTGATCATGGGCGGAGAACCGTTTATCCTAGGCTAGCCTTCTATTCGAATGCCTTCCAATTTTCATGTCTAACGAATCGTAATTCATCGTATCATTCGTTGCGTACTACAAAAGATAAGG
>DWCF01000651.1:0-41247 GCA_018230265.1 Delias oraia | reverse complement strand
TAATGTAGATGCAGGGCTACACCGAATATAGCAAAGTTTTAAAAGGGATCTAAGAAATAGACCTTAGGAACAAGTATTTTGTTGAACTGAGTGATCGAGAATATCAGTGAAAAGGTACCGCTCAAGCTGCGTTAAAAAGCCGGCAACACGACCAAAGCACGGATAGTGGCGTGTTTGTCCATGGGAAGCTGTGATCTAGTAACATAGAGGAGACCCACCTGTTCCGTTGCCCGCCATACATAAAAAATGTAACTCACTAAAATTGAGCCTTCTCTTACATGTGTTGCCTCGTTTTTGCAAAAATTCTACACTACATGAATAATAATAACCTATTTTCGTTATCCGTCTTTTTACCGTTGTTAGTAATTGTGGTTTAATTAGTTTAAGATTAATCAAGTTTTAGTGAACTTTCTTAAAAAACAATTCGTTATGACAATTACGATTTATGTGTTTGCATTATAAGATCTAAACGTTACTCGTAATTTCGATTTGAAAACGCCGAAGCGCACTGGGTTCAACATCTCATAGACAATAAATACTAAACGTCGACACGGCATTGCGAATAACTAATGATCACTTATTTATGGCTCGCTGCACGACTCACACAATTAAGTTGAACCCTGTTCACATTCAAAACTCAATTAATTTTGCTGTTCATATTACCCGTACCTACTTGGATTTCATCTGAAATCAGATATTCTATTATTAATCAGTTGATTAGTTGAGATTTTGGGATTTATCTAATGCTGATTGATAAAGAGAGAACAGAGCCATGCTGCAGCATATGCTGACGCACTAATTGGGCTAGCTGGAAGTGACACCACAGGCTTTCAGAACACTACCGTGAAACACTACTTAATTACTGAGTTTCGGTAAATGAGTAAGAACATCGTGAAGTTACACAGCTCAAGAGGCGTGAAAAGCCAGCAACACAACCAAAATGCGGATTGAAGCGTGGTGGTGTACCGCTAGCTCTGTTGCCCGCTGTACCATAAAATAATGAGTCAGAATATCGGAAGCACGTGAAGGTTTACCGCTCAATCGACGTAAGAGCCCTGCAACACAACCAAAATGCGTATTATGGTGCGATTGCTCATGTGCTAAGGTGATCTCTAATCATGGAGTAGACCCGCCGCGTCCGTTACCCGCTCCTTAATGGTACCTTTTTTATCACTGTAATATGTAGCACATAGTTTTCATAAAAGGTACACATACGAGTATAAAGTATGCAAAAGGGAAAAAGGTTATTTTCAATCCAGCCTTGTTTATATCTCGTTGCGTGTTTTATTCTTCTGTCGTTTAAAGCGATCGTATGGAGTTTATGTGTTTCTGAAAGTTCTCATAAAGTGCATCTCAGTTTAATGACTGCAGACAGGACGAGTCAGAATGATCTTAGAATTTATTTAGGCTTTTGTTTTACCAAAATATTGTGTTGGAAAAACGGCCGCGTATGTTCAAGATGTCTTTTTTAATGTCAACATCAACAGGCGGTATTTTCATATCGAAGAGAGTAAAATGTTAAAACCATGAGCTACCTCATATAAAAAGTTTACAATGCAATGTGCTACTGAATTAATAAACAGTATGGTATTGAATAGTTTGTGTATGAAATTGCATCTACCCACAGCAAACGCAAAATGTAGGTAGATCGTAGCATTTGTAGTCTGAAGTCGTTGACCGCATCTTTGTGATTTTCGTATATTGTTTTTCAATGGAAACAAAAAAGGCTTCTAATGTATCCTAATGTGTTTCCCGGCGTGACACCGAAGATTGATGGCTAGTTAGGGAAAGTTGGGATCGTGAGACGAATGTTAAACTTGGGCGACTCTGAGGTCAAATTGAGCCTTTTTGTTATTTAAAGTGATGCCTCGTGTCTGCTTCACTATTATTTGTAATAATTTATAAACGTTGCTTTATTTGAAGCGATGTCTTAAATATTCCGTCACTCTCTCGTTAAAGTACATCTATTGTTGTGAAAACGAGACAGAACACTTTAGAATACATTTGATTTTGTGGATCTTTATTATAAGACCCCGAAATTATGAAGCTAATAACAAAAACAGATAAAACATGCTAACTTTACAACAACAGAATACATTCGTGATCAAGTTTGTTTCGGTTTTTAATAATTTACAACAATCCAACACAAATCAGTCGCAGTGGCATCACCACGTAAGAAGGTAACTGTAATAGTTACATAAGCGATATTGCAGTAAGTTTTCCCAGGACCTTTTAGCAAAGTGAACGGGGATTGGATGCAGAAATTGAGCAATGAAGGACGTGATCCGTTCGTCGTGACCGATGAGCGAGAGTGAACGAATTCGTGTGATTTATGCTCTCATCAAATTTGACAATTCCCTAACTAAATTGAGAGATTGAACGAAATACTTAGAATTTACTAGTATCTGCGGTACACAGGCACTTAAAGGCAAACCTTATTTTAAAATATGAAATTATTTACACTTTTTTAAGCGTCAAACAGAATTAACCAATACGCTTTAACTATTCATATGTTATGATTGAAGAAACTATAATATTTCTCGATAAAAGGCGATTTACTTACAAATGTCACGTGTAAGCACAAAAGCCACCTTTTTTTGATTGAGTTTATGCATATAAGACAATTATAGTAGCGTATAATTAAAGAATCTTTATAATAATAAACCGGTTCTGTTGCTCTGTAAAAACAAAGATTTTAACTATTAAATATTTACAAATAGATAAAAATATGAACATAAAAACAATATACACCACTGACGTATAAAAAAAGAAACGTCATTCAAATCTTATTAATAATTTGTCGATTCCCTTTTACTACTATTATGTGAAGATATTTCTTTTAGTTTCAAATGTCAACTTCGTAATGAATAATCAGATCTGAGGTACGCTGTCAGATTAAAAGTAAACTTGTCGTTTCTTGTTGTTTTAATAGAAAATAATATTAGTGTCATATATATATATATATATCCTAACTGATCAGTTTCGCCATATTGAAAACAATACCGGTACGTACACTACACCACACACGGTACCGGACAATAAGTACTAGTGTCAGTGTATATCTTGGGATATGTGGGATTATTATATCCTATAGTATATGGGATATAATTCGAAGATAATTCTCATCAATTCTCTTCTATTATCACAGTGGGAGAGAAGTCTGAAGTCCACCGGCTCCAGTGTCCTATTGAGCCTTTCGATACAAGTGCGGCCCTCGGGACTCGCACTAGGCATTCAACCCAATAGCTCAGACACACTACCGACCAATTTATCGAGGTTTGCTTGAATTAAATAACGGTCAAAGTACATTTGAATTCAGTGCCCACTAAGAATGAATTAAATAAATCCATTGCTACGAATAGTGAAGCATTAATGGGCCTATCGAACGACTACGATCTAAATGGATTTCACTATTTTCGCTAATGCAATAGTAATTCAGATATCGTTTCGATAATTTCACTTTCTATTCAAGTCTTGTGATAAGTGGGCTTGGTCGGATATCGATTCAGTAGCGACGGGCACAAAGTAAAGGTAATATTGTATTGCTTTCTCCCGAACAGTTAACGGCTTTAGTATTTAATTAAGCAGATAGTAAAACTATCTCATTGGAATACGAATTTTTGCAATGAGTTGAAAATATATGTCATATACAATATTACTTACATAGTTTAGAGTATTTAAGGTACGCAGAATTAGTGTGTGCGTATTTTTCATGCTATAATATAATAATATAATATAATAATGCTATAATAATTTCAAGGTCCTCCGATATCCCGCTCTCTCAGTCAGCTTAAGTACTGTTTCACGCTGGTATTTTGTAAGCCCTAGGTATCATTTCGGATGAGCCGGCTCAATTGATGCTTCAGAATGGCTCTCCCAACGGTAAAATTTACTATTAAAGACATTATAATGTTGTAAATACGTATAGTTTTGTCTACGGTCGTGTGGAATAAATCTTTTGAAATTAATTAAAATGTCTTCAGCGTGAAATATTGCCCGGCACTCGTGAAATTTATATACGTAGCGTACATAGGTTTTATATTTTTTTAAAATTATGATGTCTTAAAACAAAATACATAGACGGTCTAATAATATGAACTTTTTTCTTGTATCCTGTTATAATTTCCGTATAAATTGAAGGTTAGTGAGTCTAAACTTTAAGGTATTTTTTAGATTACCTAAGTTGGCTGCAATCGTGTGATTCAAAGGAGAAATGAGTTTCATGTTGTATAATATGCTGGCTATAGGAACCAATTTCAGGAAAAACCCCCTAAACATGTTGATCGGTGATTACTTATGATAATAGCTGCCAGCAGAGGTATTTCAAAATCAAAACGACTTAGGAACCTTTATTAAAAGAGCATACCTGTTCCTTAAAGGCCGGCAACGCACCCGCGGTTCTGCAAGTGCTTGTCGAGCATCCTGCTCGTTTGCCATCATTTCCATAAAAAAACATGCTCAGATATCACTTGCTTCTATAGAATCTTAATTCAATAATTAGTCCCTTTCTAGAACATATGTCCAGTGTTTCTATTAAATTGTTTTTCAATCATATGAACGCTTTTGAGTTAATTTATTTACATCATCATACATCAGTTTTGAACAGAAAGATTGTTTTTGTAGAATTCGAACCCACAGTCTAGTCTAGTCTGAATACTCAACCTGAAACGGTACCTGTGCTGTGTTTCGCTGAGTGAGTGCCGATATCGGATGCCCTTTAAAGTGCCGCTTAAGTGGGGTGAAAAGCCGGCAACACAACCAATGCGTGGAATGTGGCTCGGTTGTCCATGAGTGGTGATATTCTTTTACCTATAGAAGACCCATCCGCTCCGTTGACCGCTATACTATATAAAAAAGATACAAATCGAGCTTACTCTTTATAAACCGTATAGTAAAATTGGCGATGGTAGAGCTCTTAGCATTCACCGTCGGGGAGTACGTCCAAAGTACCTTCATTCGTGTGTACACCCTTGCCGCAATAATAATTCACATTTATGAAATTGCCCCCTCGAACCGTGAATGTTTAGTCAGGTACGACTTGCGTGCGTGATACGAATCTACGTAGAAATCGCCTTGTTTGTATGTATGTAAGCGTCAGTATTCTATCTCCATCTGTATTGTGTCCTACGAATTAGGGATAAACATTTTCGGCCACGATGTCATCTGCTATTTAGTATTTCTGTGTGCCCACCGAGACGCACGTCCGACTATCTGTACGCAGTAATTACACAGGTTTCAGATAAGGATTCCTATCCCGTCCGTGTATAAAAGGATGTTCGTAAAATTTGATGGTAGTATATAAAAGTTGGGAAGTTGTAAAGTTCCATTTGTAAATCCGAGTGTAAGGGTTGATATGATTTTCTCTATTTTATGTGGGATGATTTAGTAAGAGCTTTATCAGATATGTGGGTGAAAAGTTGAAAAATTTGGCATTGCCTCTACTGGTATATTTATATGCACACTAGGATAGTGATTCTGTTTGAACTATTTATTTAACTTACTTATGTTTTGCTCGTGGCTCGTGCGGGCACCCCGGCGGCTCGTCCGAAGCGATACCAAGGGCTCACAGAATAGTCAGCGTGAAATGATAGTTGTATTTGAAACGGTGCTTGTACTGTGTTTCAAAAAGTGAGTGACGATATCGGAGGCTTTTGAAATCAAAGCAAAGTAGGGATTATTTTACATGGACGGCGGTTATCTCTTACCATAGAGTAGGGTCGCCTGCTCCGTCACCCGCTATAAACAAATTACTTAACTAATGTCATTATCAGTGTTGAAATCTTTAAAAAATATAGTTTAATATCACAAATATATGAACGTAGTTGAAATAAACATGTCTCCAGCATCATTTAAAATGCGTATCTTATTAAAGTCATTCGAGATAGAGAATGGACTGTAGGCCACGTAGCCATTTTGGTCGGCGCTAACGCACGCCACTCCCAACCATTTGTGTCGTCCGATGGGAGATTGTCGTGTTTACTTTGAGTTTCCTTATGAATTTTACTAAGGGCACGTGATATTGTTATGCGTGGGTTTTTATTTGTTTCAATTTGAGTCGTTGCAATAGCAAGTCTGTTGACCTATCAAGGTCGTGAAGAATCCTTCGCAAGTAGTCACACGCATACACTATGAACGGCTGCGTGATGCGAATGCCAAGCTATCAGCCGGATATTGAAGAATACGTTTAGTTTTGATACGACAGAGGATGTTTTACCGTATAATAAATTATTAAGGTACTCATATCGAATTTAAGATTGGGATAAACATGGATTTGGGTTGGGAATACGGAGCAGGTGGAGCTCCTATTTGGTCAGAAAACACCGTGTCCATAGACACAACCGCACCATAATGTGCGCATTAGCTGTGTTGCCGTCTTTTTACGCCATTCAAGCGGCTTTTTTAATATCTTCACTAGGCTCAGCGAAACAGTAGAAGAGCCGTTTCAAGTACAACTACTATTTCACGCTGAGTATTCTGGATACCACTTCGGATGAGCTGGCCCAATTAGTGCATCAGCATTGTTTCAGCATGCCTCTCCTACGGGTGCGATAGTAGTACGATACCCGACCGGCCACTGTCAAGCCCTTCCAGAGACCGAATGAATTATAAATTAAATCATAGTTTATAATTTTTCGGACCGGGATTCGAACCTGATATCTCTTGCTTCATGGTAGACTGATTACGCTATGAGGCTAACGCAATTTTGAAAGATTTTTGATCTAATTTTTATCAAAGGATAATATGTAATATTTAAAAAAATCTATTAATACGTTTCTATATAGACTATTAATATGTATTATAAAAGTAAAAACTGAATCGTCTCTTCTTTTGAATCGTCTTCGTAACCACTGGATACATTTGAAAATTCCTTCAATTGCCGTAAATAGTACGCAGAAGACTCTAAAATTGTGGTTCGGTTTAGAGACTAGATCTTATTTTTAAAATACATCTTTTATATACCTATCAGAAGTGAATTGTACTCGTTTGCATCGAATGCGTGAACTAATTTGCATTTAGATGGACCCATCCGAGAAATCCCATTAGGGACAAATGTGTCGCCCTTGATTTACGACACATCACGATTTGATTGTCTCTTGTAGCATCTAAACGATACGAGCGATACGATTCTAGGATATCACTGAAGGCGACAACTAACATCTCTCACACACCAATAAAGTCACAGTAAAAGAATATTGTTTTTTAAACGTTCCTACATATGAAATTGGAGTGTTACTTGTTGGCGTCTTACTGACTACTTTGATCTGAAACATCGTCACTTTTTTAATGAAATCGATAGAAAACGAGCAAGAAGCCCACCTAAGGTAAACGTTCCACCTCCCATGGACACCACCAGGCCTTGCAGAGCCGCGGATGCGTCGCCGGCCTTTTAGGGATTAACCGTTCCTCTTTGTTTAAGAATTCCAATTTAAAATTGCAACATCTATTTTCTCTGTTGTTTGTGTTTCGACATCAGTAATTCCAAATGAATTTTTTACCCTCGGTTTATTTTTTTACTATATGGAAAACTAGAAATACTTAGAAACCTAACTAGGATATCCGTTTTGTGTTTTTAGCGTGAAATACTAAGAAACATACATCTATTCAAACTCTCATTTATATTAGGTAAGATTGTGTTTATTATTTGCGCGGCCTTGACCGTGAACTGCGAGAAGCCGCCGCTAATACGGACACGTACCCCTAAGCAAACATCGCCAGCGCTGTAGGTGTTACAAAAAAATTTATACCTACACCATACAAAAGTTATGATACAAACTTGATCGCTTTAATGGGATGTTTGGTAAAAAATTAATCACACAGTTATGAATACCATACAAAAAGCAATACAAAAAGCGAATTATCTAGAAGTTTTGACGGCGGCGGGTGGGCAACGTCGGATTTTGTGTTTGTTTATTGTTAATTTTGCGAATCAATCTGAGTTTGGTCGTTGTCTACGCTCTATTATATTCTGTTTCTTCGAACGTTTTCTTGTGATTTTTTCTACCTTATGCCGAAAATGAATCGGGCACCTCCGACGGAATCTGTTGCGTTATATATTGCACGATATTTAGAAATCAGCTGACTGCAGAGGTATTTCCAAACCAATACGACTCGGAGACCTTCAAAAAAGAGCGTAGGCACTTACGTAAAAACGGCCTGCATCGCACTTGCGGCTTACCGTGGGTGGTAGGTTCATGGCTTATCTTTAGCCGGATCCAGGCGAGTGTTACAGCGGCTTTAGGCCTCCTACTAGTATGCCTGCCAATTTACAGAAAAATAAGGGACACTGAATTTATTACTTGAATTTTACACTTCGAATACTCTCTTACAGTCAACGCGGGACTGTTTGGTACATTGACTTCCAAGAATCGTGATTTAAATGTATATTTGGACTGATATGGGGATTAATCGTTTCTTCCCACTGTTACTAATTAAGGAAAATTTGGTCTGGGACACCCGCTGCGTTCACCCAAGCGGATCGATGTTGGTTCCACATCGAAAATAGCAATTTGTGACGTCATTGCAGTCAATTACAATAAAAGTTCGTGACTCGGGCACGCTTCGTCGGCTAATGCATATTTGAACGTCCGTACAAGAAGGAAATGTTCTCTATACCAGTGTTACGTAAACTTTTTGTTTTAAAGGTACATCTAGGAAAGGATAAATTTTTGAAGGTACACCAAAACACAAACAAAAAAACATCTTATGTAATTATTAATCAACATATATTAAGTTCCAAAACACTGAAAACAAACTTGGCGCTAGTTTGCTCGGTTTGCATATACAATTGAATATATATTGAATGTGTACCACATATTTTCTTTTTACTATATTTTCTTACTCTTACTTATCTTTTATAAGATTTTAAGGCAATTGTATTTTTCCGAGGCCACTAATTAACCACCACGGTACACCAGTGTGCCGCGGTACACACTTGCGGAACACTGTTCTATACTGTGTACTGTCTGCATTCTGTTCTGTTCTCTTGTTTAAAACGTCTTTCCGACGCTTCTTTCCATACAAAACTGAGCCTCCATTTAGCTGCAATGATACTAATTGATGAAGATTTACTTATTATACAGCCAATGCCTCGATCTTTCTATAAATTTATTAATAGTTAAGTCTATAGTATTTGTAGTTATGTTGTTTCAATTCTTCTTGTGATATATTAAGCCCATCTAACCCGTGAGAGAGCCATTCTGAAGCATGTGCTGACGCACAAACTTGGCCAACTCGTCCGAAGTGATACCACGGGCTCACAGAATACTCAGTGTGAAACGGTACTTGTACTGTGTTTCGCAGAGTGAGTGAGGATATCGGAGGTCCGTAAAGGTGTCGCTTAAGCGGTGTAAAATGTCGGCAACACAACCAATTCGCGGACTGTGGCGCGGTTATTAATGGGCGGCGGTGTTCCTTACCATATGAAGGACTATAGGAGACCCACCTGCTCCGTTGTCCGCTGTAGGGTAAAAAAAACAATGACCATGATGGAAAATTTATAAAATAAAGATCTATTTCCAAGAAGACGAATGCTAATCGTAATGGCGATCTCGCAACTCGTATGGAATGAGTGAAGACTGCCAAACGCTACTAGGTACCTACCTACCTACATTTTGGCTTATTTTTTACAAAAAATCGTCTTATGTGGTACATCTCTTACAGAGTGATTGTGGTGATCATATAAGTACTAATATCGATTTTAAATAATATTTAAATAAGAAGCGTGAAATTAAATTAAAAAGCGTAATTTTTTTTTGTTTTATTTTTAATGGTAATCATAAAAAAATTTAAAAATTGAGCTGACTGTTTTCATGTACTGTTTTATGTGATATCGTTGTTTCTTGTTGGCACAGAAACAAATAACGTTTTTTTAATATAATATGATAGTCGTATCTTATATATGACAGACATCTAAACTTTATATAACTTCAATGAAAACGTGTGTGTAACTTACACATATAAACCCAAGTATAACAATAGTTTGTTAAAACAGTAATAGATCGTGTTCTTTAATAAAAGTTGTTTGTACATCAACCCGACTTGTAGACGAAAACAAAGCAGGCATTGTGGTTTTTGTTAAAATAACCCATGAATATTCATTAATATGCAAAGTAAACATGTTTAGATTAAACTCCGATAATCGCCTTATATTTGGGTCAATCGTATTACGTTGGAATATTTGATGAACGTTCACGTAATACGTTACGTGTAAGTGTATGTGTAATGGAATTGCTATTTAACTAATTCAACGTTGATATTTTTTTAATGCGTGAACAGGCCAGTCTTTGGATTGGTGCATTTTATACTCGAATAGGTAGTTGTGTTCCAAAGCAATACAAGAATTTATTCGGTCATCAATTTCAGTGTTGACAGTAAAGTAAAAGAAGTGAGAAGAATCGCGACACACCCGCGATCCAACATAGGCTTGGGGTCCATGGCCACAGAAATGTTTGCACAGTTACATAGGAATATAAAGCATTGAGATATTTAAAAATTATCCAGTGCGCTAACCTTTAAGCCGACAATACTACCAATGCGTGGATTTTGGCGCGGTTGTCCATGGGCGGCGGTGTTCTCTTTCCATATAGAAGACCTGGCTGTCCGCTATTCCGTAAAAAAGTTCGCACCAGTAAGAGCTACACGTTATATCAATTTAAACTACTTTTGGTATGAACCTTTGTTTAAATGCATACAAAAAAACTTACTGTATAGTTTTTAAATGAAAAGCGGCGTTGTATTTAAATGGCTCATTAATCTTGCGCGCGACTACAATGGCCGACATAGACACATATTGTTCGCATGACTTAATAAATTATCACCTGGAGGTTGTTGACTCGCTGTTTCCTACTTATTGGCACATCACAAGGTTGTAATCATACAATTTACTTAGATCAGTCGAACTACTCGGTGTCTCGGTGGCCCTTGAGTGTATGCTGCTTAATCGGCTTAAGGGACTGTGGCGCGGTTGGTGACAGGCGACGGTGTTCTCTTACCATATAGGAGGCCGATCTGCTCCGTTATCCGCTAATTTAAAAAAAAAAATTCTGAAGGAGTTTGGTCATAATTGCTAGGTTACTACAATTATCTGAGCTCTTGGATTGAATGTCTCACAATTCAATTGAAGGCCACACTTGAGCCTTTCGGCTCAAGGGGATACTGGAGCCAATGGACGTCCGACTTTCTTTGTTACCCCTCCAGCGAGGAATTGATGGCGGATAACGTCGAATTGCTAACTGCCGCCGTGAGGTTTTTGTGGATATTGCATTATCAGAGTACAGAGTTTCACATATGCCAAGGGCGTATGTGTGTAAATGCATTTACTCACGAAAAAGAGAACTAGTATGAAAGTGTGTGTCTCCAGTTTATTGAGTCTTAGTTTAGCTTACTGCTTCTCGTGTTAAGAAGCTCGATCAGCAACTGTCAAGCCCTTCCAAAAAACAAATGCAATTGGTTGATTTTATTCAAAGTGGGAATATAACAAAGCCTCAGCTTGCCAAGTTTTAAAAAAGCCTCGATCTCGCACTTTCGCACTTACACTATCATACGAAAGGAATAACTCACTTTTGTTTATATTACAATTGTTTCAATGTGGTAAAATGAGTGAAATCAAATGAAACATGTCTATTATCGAGGCATAAAATGTCGAAGGTCTTGCGACGAACAACGCGCAGCAATCGTTCGCATTCAACGTAGGCATATCTGTATTCAACTCGACGGTGGATTCAATAACTTTAGCAAAACGATCGATTCTTCACTGACGCTTTATGAGGATTTGTTGCCATTGTCGGCTGTAAATATAAAAGATCTTTATTCATTACACGTTTGCGAAATAATCGGAATACAGGATCGTTTATTCATACAATAGGTTGACTGGTTTGTGTCGGGAGCAAAGTCTCGGGACTCTGTTCTTTTAACGCGAGGAAATGCATTTACGCATTCCCCTCTTGCGAGAGGATATATGAGTCTCGTCACTACCGGAGTGCAATACCCGAACAACCTCACGGTACCAGTCTGCAGGATTTACACTGCCTCCAGGATACCCTTGAGCCTTTCAGGATTGCACTGGGCGTTCAACCCAAGGAACCCAGAATAAGAAGTACATTATCAGCAACGTATTGAGAAAGACACAGTCTAATATCTACAGAGCACTAGATTGGGTCGCCAATCAAACTAATCCCCTGCTCAGGCATACTGTGACCAATTTCGACGTCACACGCAACATTATTAAGCTACTCGCCCATGATAAACCCTTTCAGAGACTGAATTTAAATTTGAAACAATTGAAAATTTACATTCGGACCGGGGGTCGAACCAGATATTCCTCGCTTCGTGGTGGGCATATAAAATATAGCTACGAAATGAGGGTGGGTACAGCGGACACATTCCTGCGACTGTTTGCCGTATTTTCACAGGATAAATAGGCGATGAACCATAACTACGTCTGCGGAAATACATGCTAAAGATAAAGCTGGACCGAAGTATACACCCGTTTGTTAGGTAAAGTAGGCCTAAAGGTAAAATTTGTAAAATCATGATAATCATCATCAGCCTATCAAGTCCATTGCTGGACACAGGCCTCTCCCAAAGACACCCACCTATTACGATCTTGAGCGATCTGAATCCAGCGATCCCCGCGACCTTCATGAGATCGTGTTTCCATCGCGCGGCGAGACGTCCCACTCTGCGTTTTCTCTCATCGAAAATTTACTCTCATCAAAGCTCGATTATTTATGCGATGTTTAATTTTGTTTGACTGATATGTTTATGAGAATTTCTTACATCCGTTATTATGAATGTTTTTATTTATAATATCCATACATTTATCTTATAGAGCCTATATCTCCTAAATACAGAATACCAGCGTGAAACGTTGAGGCACTAATTCGGGCGGCTTGTCAACATGATACCACGGGCTTACAGAATACCGGCCTAAAACAGTCCTTTAGGTACTGTATTTCGCCAAATGAGTGACGATATCGAATGCCCCTGAAAGTATACCGCTCGTACTGCGGAAAATGCCAGAAAAACCATAAGTGCGGGTTGTGGCGCGGTCATCTCTTACCATATTGGAGACCCACTTGATCCGTTGCCCGCTATATAATTAAGAAAGCCATGTTCAGGCGAAAATGTAGCTGTAATTTTTTGCATAGTAAATTTTGCATGTTAACTTTTTGCGCCGCAGCTCAAATATCTCGTTGCTCGTGACTTTGTTTAAACGATCGCATCAATCATGAATTTATTATGATGTTCCCGTTACACGCGAGTCCTGTCGGCGCGAGGGTTTTTTTGCGACGGTATGATGCAACACCGTATGTGTTGTACCGGTTTTTGGCTCCGTCCTGTCTAGTCTACTATATTTGACGTGTTGATTAAACTCATCGGATACTACGCGTAAATAGATTTCTATCGAGGCAACATCTCAAACGGATAGTCTCTTTGTAATACAAGTCTTATTTGTCGATACAAGCTTGGTAGAAAGGTAGGCAAGGAATTGGCTGTCTTGGGCGTGATTTTTTCTTACATTTTTTATCCTGTCTTTTATAGCAGAGCTGACTACACAACCAAGCGCGATTGTCAATGGGCGGTGGTGATCTCTTACCATAGACGAGTGCCGCCTGCTCCGTTGCCCGTTATAACATAACAAGAAAAAAACTATCGAATTGAGCAGGCCAAAAAGGAACTCACTTTTTGTTTTGACACGGTATTCTCACGGTAGCTCCGAAGAGAGCGGCTTATCAAGGCATCGGAGTGAACAATGCGAAGAGCGTGCGCTCGGTTATCACCTTCCATCAATCGCTCGGCCGGCTTTCACTCGCGCATTGTTTACGCTCTTGTTAACATTAGCAGTAGCGCAAATTTCATTTGTTCTTTTCCACGACATTGCTCTTCCGCTCGGCGAAAGCTTTATTTGTTTATGTTTTTATGGTATAGCCTCGCTTTTGTAAGAGAACACCGCCGCCTATAGACAACCGCGCCCTAGTCCGTGTATTGGTTGTGTTGCCGGCTTTTTCCGCCACTTAAGCGGCATTTTAATGGCCTCCGATGTCCTCACTCACTCCGTGAAACACAGTAGAAGCATCGTTTCGAGTACAACTACCATGTCACTCTGAGTATTCTGTGAGCCCGTGGTATCAGTTCGGATGAAACGGCCCAATAATCAGCATATGCTTCAGCATGGCTCTCCCACGGGTGCGATCCGCCCGGCCACTGACAAACCCTTCCAGTGACCTAATTAATTATTAATTAAATTATAATTTATAAAGGTCCGGACCGGGATTCGAACCCGATACCTCTCCACCATTTAGCTACAAGACTCTTAAAAGACTCTTTTAGCTGTTCATTCAAAAGTTAGATACGCAAATGATTCAGCATGTTTTGAGTTTTTGTCTAGACTCTAGATCTACCTACGTACTTTCATCAGATAGGAAACTGTATGCTTTCTACTTGCAACAAGAAGACGCATTTAGTACTTGCAACAACAATTATTGTTTTATTATTTAATAAGTTTTATCATCTATATTCGATATTAATAATCCTCAATGATTTAAGCTGACTTTTTTCCTGAAGCGCCTTTATACATACAGCCCCATCCCGGCAAAGGCACAACCCAATACAATGCTATGTCTATCGGACGTAGTTTAATATATTCGTAACGCGAGTCTAAAGGTCGTTCCTACGATGGGGCGTTTATTTCGTTCAATATTCAATGAGACGTGCACTGGCGTAATGGTTTATGTCCATACAACATACGGCCGTATGATTCAGTCGTTACAGCCCACGCCCTAATTAGAGAGTGTAATCGACGCCTGCGCAAAACATTTAGGACAAATGCCGATTGATATATACAGAGATAAAGATTTCTCGTGTTGCGAGATTTTCTTAGTTCATCATAATGTCTTTATATCACATGCCATGTTGTTTGTCCGTAAACTACAGAACTGATTTTAATATCATTTTGCATTGTATGTGCAGTTTCATCCAGTTTGTAGGTAGGAGAGTTTTTATCTCATTTTAAGAAAATAATTTATTCTTAGTGTTGCCCAAATGCATAACTTAAGCCAGTCTTGGTCTTGCGCCAAGAGTCTTGCAGGTCTTCAAATTACCTACTAGACTATTGATATTTAATAAAGTTTACTTCAGATCTTAGAAAAACCCATCAGAATAGGAACATTTTGAGGTTGAATTAGTATAGCCGTAGTAAAGACCAACCAGATTTATTAAATATGTCTAAAGATTTAATAAGAAATTCCAATAAGACGCAAGAGTCTTGCTCAAGTCTCTCACGGTCAGTCTTGGTCTTGCATTTGGGCAACACTATTTATTCTGTTTTGAATTATTTTATCAACAGTCATGTTTCTCTGTAGTTAAGATAGGATGCTAATAGATGGCGGTTTCATTTGATCGAGTATGTATTCAATAGAATATATGTATGCGATACGAAAATCATACGGTCCTCTAGTTGTTTTAAAAAGTTTTATTTACTTAAAAAATAATGTAAATATGTTCAAGGCAAATGTTCGGAATTAACTGCTTTAAGTTTTACTTTGCACTTAATGGTTTTTTTATTAATTTCTTTTATAGTATATAGTACCATTTCACGCTGAGTATTCTGTGAGACCGTAGTGTCACTTCAAACGAGCCATCCCAATTAACGCGTCAGAATTTGCTTCAGCATGGCAATCCCATTTATTCGACATTTGTAACTGAAATACTGAAATTGAAATGAAATTCCCTAAGCCATATTGGTTTCTATACCACTGTAAGCAGCTGCTTTTTCACAGTGGTGGTGCGCGGCTCAAAATTCCTTTAATAGCGTTCAGTTCTGGAGCGACAAACATCGGGATGATTGTAAAATTCAGCTGCAAACATCTCCCTGATAAATGTGATAGAAAATGCCAAACATTTCCTTTTAGAGATCTCATGGGAGCCTTCTGTATGTGAATAAAATGAAGTATTTTTATATGTAAGACAATGTCAACTAAAATAGCGGAGCCCTGTGTAATGTATTCTCAGCCGTCCACCGAACACCTTGAACTGTACGTGTCCTCAAATAAAGGTTAATGATTGTTTTACTCTTTTGCTAGATTAAGCCGTGTTAATGGAGCATTCTGGTGATAATTAAATCATTATGCCCACATGTAGCGGTTATAAAATGTGGATATAATGTTGTTGAAATATTTTAGTGCAGCGTTCTTTTTTATTATTTTCCTTTCTCTCGGCTGTTTTAAGTGAGTTTGTTTTTGGATACGCGCCATTAACGACCTTGAAGAGCATTGAGTGTATTTGTAGATTCACTTATAGGTGTATTAGTGGACACCTCAGACGTCGTACTTGGTACGTCTCCTACCGGGTCTACAGTTTGTGCACTAAAATCCTAATTCCTTAGTCATTAGACGAGATCTTTACCCTAATTAGCGTGACCAGACTGACCCTAATTGTCTCATAGCTTAATGGTTTTAAAAGTGTACCATGAAGCGAGAGGTATCGGGTTCGAATCCCGGTCTGGACAATTAAAATATATTCGGTCACGAAAAGGGCTTGACAGTGGCCGGGCGAGTGTCTTATTACTGTCGCACTCGTGGGAGAGCCATGTTAAAGCATATGCTAACGCACTAATTGGGCCAGCTCGTCCGCGCGGACTGTGGCGCGACTGTTCATGGGCGGCGGTGTTCTCTTACCATATTGGAGACCCATCTGCTCTGTTGTCCGCTATAAAATCGGCCAATAGTTCGTTTTTTATACAGGGGGGCCTTGAAATTGTGTTTGCGTTTCAAGGGATCCGTGGAACGAGAATGGTCCAATGTCGAGTAAATCGCGTGGTTTTTTTGTCGTTTTTCATTGATATCGACACTGAGTATTGTGCAGATGTTATTAATGACTTCATTTCAACGTTTCGGTCATTTTGTACCGTCTTACCTGGTGACCGATCGGTGGTTATAAATCTCTATTATTATAACATTTCGTTCTGTCAAGCGTTAAGATGAATTGCAGTTATTTCCCTTGTGACTCCAGCGTAGTTATTATTCGTGGAATGGCTTTTTTAATACATTTTTTTAATATAAGGGAACCGAAATATTATCTTCTCAAGAGTTTTCTTTCAAAGTCTATTTTTATTAGATGTTAGTGTAATCTGTGCATTTAATTATTAGAGATGGGGATCAATGGTTCCGGATTAAACAAAGCCAAAACCGGGTGTAACCGAATAGCGTCTGAGTTCGCCAGGTTAACACTGCTGTCTGGGTGTATTTGGATTGAGTTTTAGCGGACCTAAGTGCCTTGACCTTTGCGGATTGATCTTACTAATGATATAGGTTTGACCTATAATGTTAATATGAAAGTTAAATTAATAATGATTTGGACATAAATACGTGGCTCTGACACTTAAGAACTTAATGTATTATAAAACTGTTCCGGGCGATGAATCAAGGCATCAGTTTTAACAAATGTGTTCATGCATCATCATCATCATCTTTTCAGCCGTAAGACGTCCACTGCTAGACATAGGCTTCCCCCTTGGACCTCTATGAATACCTGTCGGAGGCGACCTGCATCCAGCGTCTTCCGGTGACCTTTATAAGATCGTCTGTCCACCTTGTGGGTGGACGTCCCACGTTGCGGTTGCTGGTCCGTGGTCTCCGCTCCAACATCTTTCGGCATGATATGTGTACCTATATGATATTTATCTGTTACATTGTTGAATAATTTGATTATCAGATACATGACTATATATTTAAGTAAATTCGTGTACTGAGAAGTAATATTGAATCGTAGGCAGATAATGAAATGCTTTATCGCTAAAAGCCCAACCCGGACGTATTTCTCGCTCGATTTCACGACAGTTCATAATGCCGAGAACAATACCATACGGTTTTTATTGACGTGCGGCTTGAATGGAAGGTGGCTACGTCGGCTGGGGGCGCGGCTAAGCATGACTAGGGCTTTCGTGTATTCACAGGCTTTAAAGTGGAATATTACAGCCGGAGCCCAGGAGCGACTGGCGGTGTCCATAAGCACCGGAGCGCTTTTCCTGAGTGAGCCTCCTGTTCGTATTTTATATGAACACGGTGGGAAACTAGCAGCAGGCTCACCTAGGGCAAGCGGTCCTCCGCTAATGGACACCCCTAGCCCTTGCGAAGCCGCGGGTGCGTTGTCGGCCTTTAAGGAATTTGTTTATATTCTTGAAAGTCCCCAAACCGTATTGGTTTGCCTCCTTATATTCATAAAAAGAGATAAATTTTCAACGTGTGGCACTCGGAGAGAGCCACAGTGAAGCTATTGCATAGCATTTTTTTATCAACTTATTATTCACCTATAAAGATATGATAGGTACCTATAGCTACACTGTACTTTCGATCCGTGCGAGATTCGTACCATATACAACGGACGGTGGAACCAGCTACATGATAGGCGAAGTGGGGGGTGATAGTTTTTATTTTGGTCACTGAGTTTCTTGATTCGGTCGCCACGCTCATAGGCTTCGATTAAAACTATGCAATAGATTACAAAATTCAAAAGTAGGTACCATATCATAGTGTTGCTCCTCCACTTTGTTAACTGTTAGACAGGTACTTAATTAATACTGCGGATGTGTTAGATATGTAGTCCTTTTCACTTGTTTATTTCTGAAGCAAAAAGAGACCAGGGCAGCCCTGAAATGTGTTTTTGCGCGCCACGCCGTAGTGTGAGCTTCTGCGACGATTACAAAGACTGGGAGCCACCACCGAAGACAATCGATTCGACAAAATCACAGATTTTAACGGTGGAGGTTTTTTTTGTGTTTATTCGAAATACGAAATATTTACTTGTGCCAGTTATTTGATTGATTTTTTTTTACAATAACCGTGGAACTGCGGAGCACGAACGTTCGCGTCTGTGTCTAAGTTATTCCAGGAAATATTATTGTTTTCTATCGAGCCGATGATTTTTTGCTATGTATTGGATCATATTTTTCTGAAGCGATGTATTTTTTTCCGCCTCGCTTTATATTTTATCTTATAGACTCGTCTGTGGATCGGATCGAATACGTGACCATTACGAGCCAATAAAAATATGTACTTAATTTCCAGTAGTAATGTTTTAAAGTGTAATTTTTTGGTAATAAAATAAACAGATAGTTATTTTTTTAAAACTATACACTGTTAACTGCACTTCGGGGTTTATATATATATATATATATATATATATTTTTTAATGAAAGAAGGGAAGAAAACGAGCACGAGGCTCATCTTGGATAAGTGGTCCTCCGCCCATGGACACCCCTTGTCCCTGCTGTGCTGTGTCTGCATTGTCAGCCTTTTTTATTGTATAGCAGACAACGGAGCAGGTGGGTCTGCTATATGGGAAGCGACATCCGCGCCACAGTACGTGCATTTTTGTGTTGCCTGCTTTTTACGCGCTTAGGCGGCGTTTTTAAGGGCCTCCGGATATCCTCATTCATTCAGCTAAACACAGAAGAAGCACCGTTTCAAGTAGGTACAACTATCGCTTCACGCTGACTATTCAGTGAGCCCGAGGGATACGTACGCTCTGTTAAGTCCCCAAATCGTGTTGATTTGGAAATGCCTCCGCAGGCAATCATTGAATCTCCCGCCTGTATCATAACTTGTGTGTACAAATAATACAATCTACCTTTTCTCTATGTTTCAGTTACTGCCACTCTACCGCCCCAAAGACCTTGGATACCCTTGACCAGACCGAATAGGAGTCGTCCCACTTGTAAGTACCCGCCATCCTTCAATATGTATGCCATTGCTCTTGCGTATATAGTGAGTTGTAATGTATGCCATGAGCTTATAAGGCGATAACTTCGGAGCGCAACATTATATGACAATTTAAATTTACATGCTATGAAGTATGAACCGACGACGGAGTTAAATCTTAAAATAATAGGTGGTTTGGTGCCGCCTTTTTTGGTGCGACGATGAGGATCTTTTGAATTATTTCGCGGACTTAATTATCGGAAATTAATTCCCAAAGACTTGAATTAAAATCGATTTGGATGTTTAGATGGCGAACAGAGCCAACAGTTGTCATCTATATATGTATATGACGTGCAGTTCGATATATTTTTTATATTTGACAGTTATATTTTGCATGGATAGTGGACATTGCTACCCCCGTTGCCACCTACGAGTGAGATGCCTTTTAAGAATTTTTCACATTCTTTTATTGTAGGTCCCCAAGTCGTTTAGTTCGTGACATTGCCCCGCCTTTAATTTACTTTAATATCGGCGAATCGAACCCACGGTCAATTGACAGTGAGGAAGTGCCCTTGTGTATCCGCAAACAATGAACAATGCGAGACATTGGCGTCGGCCTCTGCGCATCCGTGAACCCGACACAAAAGCGCGTATTGACTTTTCTAATTGTGTTCACTTTATATGTGTAAAACTAGACTGCCTTTGCATTGCCGGATCATTCTTATCTAAAAATGAAAAATAATAGTCATTAAAATGTATTCACAGTAACATAACAAATAATGTATGGAAATGCATATCATTGCAATATTCAACTCATAAAATATTTAAAAGAGTTGAGGGTTTGATAACCTAGACAGATGAACATTTTGTGCATAACAGAGCCTAAAGGATTTGATTCTTGCTATATTTATATAGTTAATTTATTAGATTTTATTCGAATTTTTAATGGAATTGACAGTGGTCTTAAGGCCGCAATAATCAAGGCGGATCGTCCGGAATGATACCACAATCATGAGCACGGAATGGTCTCAAAGAATACTAAGTTACACAGTACTTGTACTGTATTACACCGAGTCCTCGCCGGAAGCCTAACTAAGCTTGTAATTTTCGTCTTTTTGTAAGAAAAACCCCTTTAACAATTCACACAGAATCATCCAAATAATAAAACTAACTATTTCTAGTATATAATTCTCCTGTTGGTAATAATTGACGTAGCAATTTATTTTGACGTCTTAACACACAAGCGATTGCATCACTGGCAATTATTCCCAAATCACTGAAAATGCAAATCCGAGACATTCACTTTTTGTTACCATTAATAAGCATTGAACGGCAAAAAAATAAAGCAATGATATCGGAAGGTCGTTCGTGCGACGGGCTCGAAACAATTGTAGAATTTGCTTGGCACTGCAATTTGCATAATACATAATGTTGTAATTTCAGCGCATGTCGGTCACCATGCGGCGGCGGTCGTATGAGAGGGTTGCATATGTTTTCGAATAAGCAATTGGTACCTTCTTTGAACTGTGGAAGTTTCCTTGTATCGATTTCCCCTATTTAAATCTACCTATTTCGTAGTACTGGGATAGAAACTAGTATTTTAAAAACCACGATCCGCTATTAGTATTATTTATTTGTATAGCAGAAAACGGAGCTGGTTCTCTTTGGTGGCGAGAGCCACAATCCGTGCTTTGGTTGTGTTGCCGGCTTTTTACACCGCTGAAGCGGTATAATTTCCCGGGCCGCGTATGTCCTTATTAACACAGCGAAACAGCTTCACGCTGATGTGCTGTGAGGTATGCCGATTCAAAAATTAACTTTACGTGAACACCGATGTCACCTTTGCCATTGTACGTTCGTGCACGTACTATTTCATCATCGATTTATTTTGAAGACACGCGTCTACATGTTTCACATTACCATTTATTATGTCGGAGCTTTCGTTTCGCCTCTGGTTAGCCGCTACGCTGAAGAACTGATACAATATAACGTTGGAGCAGTTATTTAAATATGGTTTAATAAATATTTTTTTCGCTGATTGTGTGGGGATATTATGTGATTGTGGCCCTTGTATTATACCGTTTAAGCTGCGTAAAAAGCCGACAACACCAACAAAGCGCGAATTGTAGCGTAGTTTTCAATGGGTGGCGGTGTTCTCTTACCATATAGGAGAACCCACCTGCTCCATTGTCCGATTTAAATTAAGCAAAGAGCGGTTTGTGTCGCCAGTCTCACATCAGTGAGATAACGAACAGGCCCTCAGGATAACTACTGCATCGTGACGGCACATGCCTAGGTCCAAATCTTGCAGGAGACGCTTTTGCGCTAGTCGCGGTAAATGTTAGTTTCTCGACGAGCTCGCCCCTCATCTGCGTTAAGCTGTAAAAGATATGATCACTGGTGCATATTTGTATATATACGTTCGTAAAAAAATTGGATTTCAGCTAGTACACAAACACAATTAAACTAATAAGATCATGATAGACATTTGACAACTAAACCATACATATAACTGTTGTACACACTTCGTACAAAAACAAAAGCATAAAACTCATGTTCCATTCGTTCTATTAAATAAGATCAATCAAAATGGACATGGGTTCTTTACCCCCTGTGGTTTCTATGAGTTCTCTATGTCTCGTAGTGACGGTACAAATGCGTTGTTTATTTAGAGGCAGGCAGCATATGCTGACGCGCTAGTTGGGCCTGCTCATCTGAAGTGATACCACGGGCTCACATAATACTCAGTGTGAAAGGGTATTTGTACTGTGTTTCGCAGAGTGAATGAGGACATCGAGAGCCCTTAAAATGCCACTTAAGCGGCGTCTAAACCCGGCAACACAAACAATGCGCGGACTGTGGCGCGGTTGTTCATGAGCGCGGCGGTGTTCTCTTATCGTATAGGAGACCCATCTGCTCCGTTGTCCGCTATAGAATAAAAAAAGAGGCGGTTGTTAATTCGTTCATGTAACAACCCGGCCAATACTTCCTTATACGAAGGCGTATTGTTTCGTCGTTGGCATGTGTACCGCGTCCAGTGAACATTGGGCATACAATGGACGTGGCCAGCACGTGCTGCGGTTCGTATTGATCAGGTTAAGTCCGCTTATTAGCATGGCTAGTGTCGAACGCACTATCTGTACCGTTGAACTTGTTCTGACTCAACAATACCTCTAATCGTTTTAATATAGACATTGAAATAGCTTTATTAGTGTTTTGTTAACGGGTAAATACATTTACCCGTTTCTCTCGTACGAGAGGCGATGTGGGTCTCGGCACCGCTGGACAGCATTACACAAACTAAAGCCTCACGTCGCCAGCAGACAGAATTTCAATAATTGTGTGTTGGTGTGATGCAAGTATTACAAGCTTTGCTTGCTATCAAATCTTTATTTCATATTGGACATTTCAAGCGGCGGTTACGCTCTTTTCTTGGAGGTCTACGGAGTCTCTGAGAGCCCCAGAAATGTCACATAAAAGCTTCAAGTTGCGCAGGAGGAGACCACGACTGTGATCTCTCACGATTTAAAGCAAATTTACACGTTTTCTACATTCATCTAATAAAGCGTTTGCGCGAAGGGAGGATTTGAATAGCAGTTGCCCACAATCGAAATGTCGACACGGCCGAAGATCACGCACCACGCCTGTGTACGTACAAATTAAATTAATATGGTAATACATAAATGGCGGTAAATTCAAATCTTGCGTTAATTTTGGGACACCAACAGGGTGACACTATATAATGGGAAATACATTCTATATGGTATAAAGGCAAGGTTAAGTGGGCTGTTTCCATGATGACTCTATTCCTCGTAATGGCCGATATACAACCGCCTATTCGCACCCGTTACCGTTTAGCTTATCGTCTCGTCGGCACGACACGAACTGCCCCCGGCCACGGTCGCTTACGCAATACATCGTTTCCTGTATTTTAGAAGAAATTATACGATAACGTTATTATCTCGTGGAAGGCGAGATTTGAAGGGTCGATTGCGCTTGTCATGCGTGTGTAGCTGTGGTATCTTGAATATCCGGTTCCCATCAGAGCGATGATTTGCTTTGATGAAAAACCTATCTTTTAATAACGCTTACACTTAGGTGGTATAGTAATGTTTATATAAGACACTAATTTAAAACTAAGTCGAGGTACAGAAATGAAATGATGTGTCCACGCACACAGAACGGAACAGGTGGGAATCATATAGGAATATGGTAAGAGAATACCGCCGCCCATCACCAATCGCGCCACAGTCCGCGCATTGGTTGTGTTGCCGGCTTTTTGCTCCACTTAAGCGGCATTTTTAAAGACCTCCGATATCCTCACTCGCAGGCTTCGGCTCGTCCGAGGTGCTGCCACGGCCTCAAAGAATACTCGGTGTGAAACGGTACTTTTAATGTGTTTCGCAGAGTGACTGAGGATATCGGAGGTCCTTATAATATCGCTTAAGTGGAGCAAAAAGCCGGCAACACAACTAATGCACGGCCTGTAGCGCGGTTGGTAATGGGCGACGGTGTTCTCTTACCATATAGGAGTCCCACCTGCTCTGTTGTGTGCTATACTATAAAAAAACATTATTTTGTAAGTGTTTAATTTAATATAACTTTCTATCACTCTTTACCGTTTATTCTACACTTAAGATGACAGCGTTCAAAATGACGTGACATTTCGTTCATAGACAATGACAGTTGTCCTTCGTTGAGTCTCCCGTTCTCTCTCTTACTCACTCTCTAACTCACCTCCCTATCGTGTTTCAGGTATATTCACGGTGATGTGCTACAACGTACTGTGCGACAAATACGCTACGCGACAGATGTACGGCTATTGCCCCAGTTGGGCGCTGGAGTGGGACTACCGGAAAAAGGGCATTCTGGACGAGATAAGACACTACTCCGCCGACATCATAAGTTTACAGGTGAGCTGGTGAGCTATTGCCATCACGCGACGTGAGAAGTATGATTTGTTTTTGCTTAAAATATTCATAGAATACCTCGCTATGGGCGAAGGTTTTTTTTCAACTGATTAAGTTTTGTGACTTACATCTTAAAAGGTCAAGTTAAAGATTATTCAGGAAAACGTTTAGAGCAGTCAAGAAATTATGCTATATGTCTACAATCGTTTGTGTTATACATACTATATAAAATAATACAAAATACCCGTGGGGGCGCCATGCTGAAGCATATGCACTAATTTGGCCGGCTTGTCTCACAGAATACTCAGCGTGAAATGGTACTTGTACTGTGTTTCGTAGAGTGAGTGAGGATATCGGAGGCCCTTAAAAGTGCGCTTAAGCCGTAAAAAGTCGGCAACACAACCAATTCGCGGACTGAGGCGCGGTTGTTCATGGGCAGCGGTGTTCTCTTACCATATAGGATACCCACCTCCTCCACTGTCCGCTATAGAACTTAAAAAAAAATGACGTGAGCTTATAATATCATTTTAAAAGCGACCCACTGATATAATTTACATTAACAACACCAGACGCGCATACAATAAACTGAGGTCAGTTAGGATACCGTTACGTTACGCGCATGCATAAACTGGACTTTATCAGTCGAATCGCTTTCTATTAAAAATTCAGCGTCTGAAAAAGGAAACGTTCCTGCGGGTGTACAAATATTGTTCGATGTTTTGCTCACCCCGGTGTGCTTCTGACCGGCCGCCAGAACGGCCGTTCCCGCGACGGCCCAAGCCAAAGTTCGTATCTCGCAGGAAACGCCTTTGTGCTAGTCGCGGTACAAATCAAATTCTCGTCCCAAAAGTCAAAAAAAGAAATGATACGTAGGCGTTCTTTTGACTGAATTCAATGTATTATTCTTATGTATTGATTAAATGTTTCGGAACGCTTGTGCGATTGGTTTGTGTTTAAAATCCGCCATTAGACCGGATGGGTGTAAGTAATTGCAAGCTCATCCAAGCTATGAAAAAAAGGCCTCAACATGCTTGTTGTCGTGGCTTGGCAAGCCTGTAAATAATGTATGAAATCATTGGAGACTCGCAAACACACTTACATATGTGTGACGATCATAATTAACGTTTCTATGTCATTGTATTGAAACATAATATCGTTATGTATACAAGCTAAAGTAAATGTAACATCATTTACCATACATTTTATTATATTATTTTATTGTAAATAAATTTAAAAAAAAACTGTTAAGGTACGTTTGTACGATAAAGTATATAATAGTCGTAATGATTTTGTAAGTGATGTCACGCCTTGGGAATAAGATGTTCATGCCAGGCATTCTCAGAGCTAATTTTTGTTGTAATTTAAGTATCTTTCGGAAGTTATAAATAACCTATATCCACGGAGTTTATTTCGCTGGTTCTTCTCAGTGGGCTTAGCTTGGAACTGGTGGTAGATTGATTTTAACGTTCAACGAGCTGCATTTCTGTATTTATATTGAGTAAAAATATTTCACTTCATTGAAATATATTTTTCATACATCATCAGCCCGCAAGGACGTCCACCTATTGCAATCTTAAGCGATCTGGGTCCAGCGGTTGGCCGCGACCTTCGTGAGATTGTCTTTCCTTCGCGTGGCGGGACGTCCCACTCAGCGTTTTCCGGTACGCGGTTGCCACTCGAGAACCTTTCTTCCACATCGGTTGTCGGTTCGTCGAGCGATGTGGCCAGCCCGTTGCCACTTCAACATACTAATACGGCGGGCAATTTCGGTTTATTTCAATTCAATCAATTTCAAATTCCGTTCAATTTAAATATCATAAGTACGTATAATAAAGGATTCTTCAATCTCATTCGGTCAGCATTCACAAATTGTGATTTCCTCCCGCGGAACATTGGAGAGGTCGTTGCGCCGGCAATTGTTAGCTATTATATAATGCATCAATGTCAGGGCCGTAAACACAACCCCAGGTAAGGCTCAGGTTCCATAGCGCTCCGCCATCGCGCGGACCGTTTTACGAAGATTTAGATTCGGTGTTTTCTTATGTATCTGCATCAAATCGGAAGGCGCTTGCTCGCCTCTCGATTTGTAAAATGATTGTTCTTTTCGTGTACAACTAATATAATAATTATAAGTGATAAGTAATAATAATAATATAAATTTATTTTAAAATATATATTACCATCTCCCAATTAGTATATATTTTAATCAACCAATGGTTTTAATAATACATTTAAACAATTTTTAACTTTTTAAATTTTTAATTTAATTTTTTAATTTTTGTACTTGTAGTTGCCAGTAACCTGTAGTTGTAACCTGCTGTTAAGCGTCATATATTTGTTTTATTATATATTTAATTTTATATAACAACGGTGGCTAACGAGCAGGAGGCTCACCTAGGGCAAGCAGTCCTCTGCCCATGGACTCCCCTAGCTCTTGCAGAGCCGCGGGTGCGTTGCCGGCCTTTGAGGAATATATACGCTCTTTTCTTGAAGGTCCCCACGTCGAATTGTTTTCAATTAGTATCGCTAAAGCCATTTTTCACGGATTCAGTCACTGTATGAATCTGTAAAGGTGCAGATCTACTGCCTTTATTGATCATTTTTATCGTATATTATATTCTCTCTTTTTTGTCTGTTTGTAGTCTTGAATTTATTAAATTATATACTCCTATGTGAAATATCGACATATAACCGATTATTATTAAATTTCACATCGGCCTAATTGAGGATGGAGTATTATATATTTTTGAAAAAATTGGAAATGGGGAGTACATAAACAATGAACTAATACTTGTAACGTTTTTAGCGTCGCCCATGTGTTACCGCGCTAGAAGTCGCAATTGTGTTGTCAGCTTTCTACGCCGTTAGATTCGAGTACTATAAATGTTTTCAGGAGGTGGAAACGGATCAGTTCTACAACTTCTTCTCGCCGGAGCTGAAGCAGGACGGTTACGACGGCATCTTCTCGCCCAAGTCGCGCGCGAAAACAATGGCCGAGTCGGAGAGGAAATATGTGGATGGGTGCGCGATATTCTTTAGATCTGCCAAGTATGTATCTCAATACACGCTATTGTACTTATTTTATTACTATTGTATTTTTTCCGTGGGAGAGCCATGCTGACGCACAAATTGGGCCGGCTCGTCCGAAGTGATACCACGGGCTCACAGAATACTCAGCGTGAAACGGTACATGTACTGTGTTTCGCGTTCTTTTCGTTTGTATTGTGTGAACACATGTCGAATGTCGACCGATTGTCAGACCTACCTGATACGCGCATAAATTTATTAAAAATCAGTCGAGTCATTTCTGAGAAATTTGGAACACAAAAAGCGATACGAGACCGTTATTTATAAGATAATTGTAGAAGAACTTACGTCAGTTTTTTTAACGACAATGTTTTGGTATTGAAAAGTATTCGCTTTGGCTCTGGTAGTCTAAAGAGTTGATGAGAAGTCATAGTTGTAGTGTCTGTACTGATTCAATTATTTGTCGGTTCCAGGTTTACTTTGATAAAGGAGCATTTGATCGAGTTCAACCAACTCGCGATGGCGAACAGCGAGGGCTCCGACAACATGCTCAACCGAGTGATGCCGAAAGACAACATCGGATTGGCTGCCTTGCTCAAGACGAAGGAGGCTGCGTGGGAAAACGGCGACAATTGTTAGCACATCTCCTTGCGTTTTATTAGACTTTTTATTCAGAAACAACTATTTTCTTTAAACCATACGGTTGAAACTATAGTCGGTAAGACAGTGGGTAGTAAAAAAAACTGTATTTACTTGATTAGATTATATAATTATAATACAACTTCACCTGTGGCAGAGCCATGCTGAAGCATAGTCCGAAGTGATACCACGGATTCACAGAATATTCAACGTGAAATAGTAGCTGTAATTACTTGAAACGGTACTTCTACTGTGCTTTGCTGAGTGAGTGAGGATATCGTAGGCCTATTACGCGGCCGCCACTCGAAAACGTTTGTCGGTTCGTCGCGCGATGTGGACAGCTCATCGCCACTTCAGCCTACAAATACGGCGGGCAATGTCGGTTGCTTTGGTTCGCCTGCGGATAACCTCATTTCTGAATTTATCTCGCAGCCAGCGGCTCCAAACATTTACCCTCTGCGTAGCTAGCTCTTAACATACAATAAATACAATACATTTATAATAAGTTGGCATACCGTGGCATAGTACAAAACTTGTTATTTTAAGAGCAATGTTAAATTTCAGGCCTGTCGACGGACACGTCGGCCTTTGCGCAGCCGATTTTAGTGTGCACAGCGCACATACACTGGGACCCCGAGTTTTGCGACGTGAAGCTGATCCAGACGATGATGCTAAGCAACGAGCTGAGATCGATCTTGGACGAGTCTGCGCGGATGCTGCGACTCACCGGACAGAAGGACAACGTCCAATTACTCTTGTGTGGCGATTTCAATTCGCTACCCGACAGTGGTAAGTACGCGAACGTTGTACACAGCAAAGTCGAAATTTTTTATTCAATTTTGTCTTCAATTAAGCTCTTATGAATGTACCACCGATTCAGGAGGGAGTTGGCACAGAGAAATCTGCAAGAAACTGTAGAAAGAACTGCAAGAAAGTGTAGTTGCGGGTGCAGGAGTTTGATTCCAAGAATAATTGTCTTAAATGTAATCATTTATGTTATACTATGCCTTACTAATCAAAACTTGTTTAACAACATTTTTGAATTTTTCTTCGACGAGCTCAGTTACCGCTTTAGTATTCTGTGAGCCCGTGGTATCACTTCGTACGAGCCGATCTAATTAGTGCCGTACCAAAAGCTTCAGCACTTCTCTCCCACCGGGGCGACAATATTAAGACATTCGTCCGGTCACTGTCAAGCACTTCCAGAGACCGAATAAATTAAATTATATTTAGCCGAACCAGCATTCGATCCTGATGCCTCTCGTTTCATGGTAGTTATAAAGACACTAAGCTAGGAGGCTCTCAAAAATGCTTCACCATGGCTCTTCCACTGGTGGTCACTTCGTGTTCCAGACACGCGCCTTAATCTATAACTCTGTTTTCTTGTAGGCGTTGTGGAATTTCTATCAGCTGGCCGCGTGTCGGCCGATCACCGCGACTTCAAGGCATTGGGCTACGCCACCTCCCTGCGCCGGATGCCGGGCTCCGATCACGAGTTCACGCACAACTTCAAACTCGCATCCGCCTACAGCGAAGATATCATGCCCTACACTAACTACACGTGAGTTTAATTCAAACAATATTTGTATTATAAGGTGGACAACTGGCCAAGCGTATCTCCTGGTAATCAAAGCGTTCCAAACGCGATCTACAATGTAGTGGTTTGATTAAGACCAGAAAAGACCGTTCGGCTTTTAAGTTTTTTTGTTTTTAATCTATATGATTTAATAAATAATATTTCTATTTCTACCTGTGCTTTATCTCTGCAAATTTATTTATTTGTTTAGATTTCATGGTCATGTGAATAAATTCATAATATACATTCCAGATACGACTTCAAGGGTATCATTGACTACATCTTCTATAGCAAGCAGACGATGACACCGCTAGGGCTCTTGGGCCCGCTCTCACAGGATTGGTTTCGCGAGCACAAGGTCGTCGGCTGTCCGCATCCGCACATACCGTCAGGTATAGTGGAATCTAATTTAGTCGAAATCCACATTAAGTCGAAATATAAGCTATTCCCTTCCGATGAATCTCTCAACAGGCGGTATCACTAATTAATTAGACTATGTAACTCGAACAAAATGTTATTTCCCTACGAGGTGTATTCTCTGCATCTCGAATCTGAAAAACGAGACTCCGTCGTAGTTCCAGTCGTAGTTAGCTAAATATTGTGGTGTCTTACTTGGACTTCTCCAAAATCATAGCAACACAATTACTTAGTTGTTTCTAGTGCATTTAAATTTTTATAAATAAATGTGTACCATAAATCTAAGTCGAATTGTTGTTTAACTCCACAAATCGAATGATATTCCTATAAACTAAACCTTTATAGGTTGTACCAAATAAATCCTATGTAACTCGAAATTCTTGTTAATTCGATTTTTTTAGCATTTCCTTTGAAATTCGAGTTATAATGTTATTGGGAATTTTCAAAGTAAACAGCAAATTGTTTCTCTGAAAATACAAAGAAACGACATTTAATGTTCAGTAGTACAGCCTCAATTAATCTTTAATATCACTAGTATAGCCTCAGTTTTTAACCAAAGTAAAAACAAGGCGTGTTAATCGCTGTAATTTGTAGTGGTTGTAGGCTACCATGTCGTGTATTATGCAATCTACTAACGGTCAGGCGAAAAAGGGTTGGAAATGCTTAATGTTTCATGTCTGTATGCCATCTACAACCACAATTAATGAACCAAGTCTGTTGCGTTGTTTATTAGAAAAATGCCTAATGCAGATGAGTCAGTGTATGAGAATTTGTTCCATTTACGAAGTATTTTTTTAAATGTCTTAAAATTTTCAATATCTATATATTAAAATGTCAATTGACAAACTTAGTTCTGCACGTTTAAAGTAGTAAATGCGACGTACCAATGAGAGATAAAAAATGACACGAAGATGAGACCAGTCTATCTCATTTCAGATCACTTCCCTCTTCTCGTAGAACTAGAGATGAGTTCAGCTTCGAATACCAACTCGAACGGGCTCATTGGGCGCAGGTAGCAGGCGACCAGACGCCCTATGGCCGCACGTCGGGCCAACGCCAGCCATAGACAACCTATCTACCAGAGGAAATACACAAAACATCGTAAATGTCCAATGTTGAAGCACAATCAGGTATGCACCCAGAAAGAACTAACCGTACATAATGTAGATGACAGTCACAAAGACTCCATTGGGAGCTATAAACAAACGAAGAACCACAAAAATCCAACAGGCAATCATAAGCAAATAACCAAACCAATAGAAAACATAAGAGAACCATCCGTAAATCACAGAAAACAGAGCGTCGTCCAGAGAGTCACAGGCGGTAATCAAAATCAACTAACCAACAAATCAAGTCATGAAGAGCAGACTCATAAAGGAGAAGAGAAGAACAACATCGAAAAGCAGAAAAGTAAACCATAGACAATCTTAGAACCACGAAGTTCTTATTCAGTCACAATCTAGCGGCTAAAACGAAGTTAGCTTATAAAAATCGTAAGAGGTAAAACGTACAGCAACAAAGCTTAGAAATCTCTGAGCGTAGCGATTATCAAAATTCAATGAAATCAAAAAAATCGCTTAACTCGATGTCAACAAGAATCGAACAAATTTTTGCGTGTAAAAGTACTTAATAAGTAGAAAATTTTAATAAAATTGTTTTTTGGTGTGCATTTTCGTAAATATATAAATAGTTTTGTATGAAATGACTACTTTTAAGTTTATATGAAAATTTAATTCCGGTAAATATGTATGATAATGTAAAATTACTTTTTTAATTCAGTTACATCAAAATGACTAAACATAATAATTTAAAAAGTTAAAATTTTAATAAATACATTTTTCTCGATTGAACTTGGCTACTTTATCAAAAATATGGAAATTTTAAAATAGCTTTGGTATCGTAGATGAAACAATTATCATACAGTTTTTATTTGTATTATCTTGTAACAATGTTTTACTACTTAGACAGCTAACAATTTATGGTTACCATGGCAACTCGAAGACTCCAGTTGCCATGACAACCACGGTAACACGGCGCTATGAAATCGCCGTTCCAATGCTCATTAAAGTACATGTTGGTAAATCGATATTTAGCTTTAAGACTATTGTCTGTGCAATTATAGTTTTCAATTAGAATGAAATTAATATTTTGTCAAAGTTTGCTTCTTGTTACACTTTTAGCTATAATTTTAATAATTGTCGTGGAAGTAGATACAAAAAAGTACAGTTGAGGAATGGTCCGTGAACAACGGGTGTCTTTATATTGTCTGTGGTTTTTAAATTTGACAGCTTTGGTCTTGTCACCGTCACTTGAAATGAAATTATCAGACGTCCATTTACCAATTAGTGATAAAATGATTCCTCCACTGTATATTGTTAGGATAATGTGTATGTGTTTAGATGGTATTCGAGGAGGCATTGTGACTTTTTTATTATTTCTTTTACAGTATGACAGACATTTTAACCGCTAGTTCTTTTAAAATTAATATTGATGAGCTGTTATTTTTAATAGTCATCGGCCTAAGTTCTTAAACTATATAATTATGTCGGACATACTAAATTTTAATGTTTTCGTTATATGAAATTATGTGTAACTTTTACTATATGTTGAATTTTTTAGACTACGCACTAAGTAATAATGTCTCCCCGATGGTTGTGTATTGATGTCGGTAGTGCAGTGGATGGTACGTTATGGTTAATTATGGTACAGAGCAACAGATGACTATGGTATTGTTTGTTTATGGCAACGATATGGTTATCTGTGCGGTACAGTTAGGTTTACCTATGGTACGGTGTTGGCATTTAGAACAAACACGAGCGAACGCTCGCCGCGGCGGATCTTAGGTTAATGTCGCATTATGTGTACCAACAAACTACTCAGCGAGACTTAAATATCTTTACTACCCTCATTTTCATTCCCATCCGACCTCCTTGTACCCCTCCCCCTCCCTTTCCTAGTATTTTTATAATCTCTTGTAAGTGGAGTTTTTTATTGTCTCGGTCCGTCGCCGCTTGCTGCCAAACATCCCTCCCCCTCTTAGCTGTAAGTAGGTATTAAATATATTATGACAATCAGAATCCCATTAATGATTTCGTGAATTGAATTCTATTTAGTTGTAAGTTTTACTGAGGCACGGCGTTCACATCGCCCGGCTGACCGTGTCGAATCCGAATTCAACGTAGGTGCATTTGATTTTTTTTTAGTTATACGTTTCTGTCGTTTGGGGGATGGGTGACGGCGACCGGCGGCTTCTAGATTAGCGGGTAGCATACTGGCGTAGTACAAATGGACGTGTGAATGTGATGCGTTGATGTGCGTACGCGCATCCTATCTCGTGACCGCCTGTGATTGGATGCCGTCAGTGTGTATTGTCGTTCATCCCCTCGCTTGTGCGTCCAGCTTTATCGCTCGAGACATTTGTTAAAGTTGAGATGGGGGGAGGGGGTGAAACGGTTTTTTGTGCGTGTGTGTGTGCAATCTCTGATTTGTATGGTTGTGATCTTATCGATTCGAAGAGTTTGTCGGATACTAGTCATCGGCAGAGATTGACGATTGCCCAGGTTTCGCGAGCCGGCTATGGTGACACTTGTACTGCCCATATATTGCATCTGCTAATTTGGTGTGCCTTCTACTTACATTTTCTCAACGTTTTAAATATTTTGAGCCTTGTCAACGTTTAGTGGAACGCACCTTAGATTTTTTTTCTAAAATATGTCCGTGCTTCGCCCGAGTGCATTTTGTCAATCTCCTGCGTCGCTGTAGAGCGTTAGTTGACATCGGAATGACGTGATGTTTATTTTTTTTACAATCGAAAATCGGACCACTGTAAGTTGAATGTACGCTTATTTTTTTGTCCACCCCATCGGATCAATAAATCATATTTAAAGATATTTTTTACTAATCATATATTTGTATGTCGAAAGATAGGTGCTGTTGTATTAATTTTAATTTTAACACGCGATCGTGATAGGACGCCAATCTCTCGACGTATTGCGGATAAGCCAAATCATGTTAAGGGTATTTTATCACTTTAGTGTAATCGACAAAGTTTTATATGTCATACGGATTTTACAACTGACGCTATATATTTTTTCCTAGTACAGATAGATTATAATGATCATATCACGATTGTTCATTGGGCTATTGTGGGTATCACGACTGTTGGCGGGCATACGGCCGTCTTCGGAATTATTCTGCGAGAACGCACAAAGTAAGCTTTAGAGTTGCACGTTGCGGTGTTATTTTGTTGTATACCCACGCCGTGGAAGAATTTCCGAAACGGCGTAATGCCTCTGTGACGTTCAAAGGTCTATTCGACCGTCGCTATGTATGTAGAATCGAGTCTTAGCTTTTCACTTTTGTTGAAATTTTATCGGTTAACGAATGAATTTATTATTCGTTAGATCAGTGGTTCCCAAACTTTTGTCGTACAGGTGCGTAACGTAGGCGCGTCGCCGCTCTAAATTTCAATTTATAAATGCTTCAAATTTTTTTTCTGTATTACTTAATTAATATTATTGTAAATACCTCTTTCTTTTAGTCAAAGACTGTATTTTAGTCAAATAGCCAGGGCGCTGTGACTAAATACTAAATTTGTAAGTGCGTCGCGGCGAACGAAAAAGTTTGGGAACTCCTTCCTTTGATGATTTAAGTTGAACGGCCTTCAATGTACCTGCTCATGAGATTTGGCCGATTGTGTGATGACGTCACGTTTGCGATTCGGTCAATTTGAGGCTAATCTTATGAAATTCTGAATTATCCGTTTTAAAGTTTGGGTGAAACACCACTCTGCGTTTCATCTACAGATATTTTGCGCGTCGGACCCGCGTGCTAAGATTTCCCTTTCTTACAGTATTATGTGAATGGTAAAATTATAATTTGATTCTACTTTTCGAAAGTAAAGTTTAGGTATTATATTCGAAATTTGTTTTTTTTTATTCATCAACGGTGTGACTGCTTTGTTAGATTTTAATACTGAGAGTATAAAGCCTGTCTGAGATTAGTATCATGTAGAATAAAATTGAAATCTGAAATATTACCAACACTTTGATTGTCTTTATTAGAAAAGTGCTGCAGTACATTTGGTCCGATGGTTCCGTTACTTGGTGTCTTAGATTAGTAATAATGTTATTCTGTCCGTATTTCATTGGGTTAAAAATAAAATTTCTATATTCAGGTGTGGTTAAGTTTCTGACTTTAGCTAAATCCTAGCTGAGTGAGGAGGCCTACTGCTGAATCAATTTTTTAAACTTTCAATAGCTCGTTTAGCAACAATTTTTCAACAATTCAAGAAATGTTATTTATCCACAAACGAGGCGTCACTTCATCAACACAGAATATGCTCTTGCTATGAGTTACAATGTTTCAATTTTTTATGAAAATCGTTTGTCAAACGCTCAGCTAGGATAAGCGGTCCAGAGCCCATGGACACCTATCAATATAATTCAATAGCGTAGCGATGTTTAGATTTGATTCAAAATTGTATGGCCCATTGGCGGTATATCTGTAAGCCCGTTATTTGAAAAAGAAAACTACCACCGGAGCAGATGTAGTGTACACTAAGTTGACGTCACCGGACGCAGTATTGAGTGAAATCGGAAGGCGCGACAAACGCGTCGAGTACCAAGAGCTTTATAATCCTATTTGTATTAAGGCGTGTGATCTCTTTATTTTAATAGAATTTCGATGGACAATTTTACTTAATAGATCTAGACTGTGTAGCGAAAATAGACCTCTGTATCGCACGTCTACTTTCACATAGTTTCGAACCGATGCCCTCCATTTATTCATTGCGAAAGGCATCATTGCAACCCACTATTACACGACTCCGTTCCCTCTGAAATTTTGTGTACATAATTGATTTTTCTTTTACTGTAAATATTAATTTTTTCGATCAAACACGCAGGTGGGTTTCAATAATGCGACCAATTCGACATTGAACGTAAGGGGACCTCTAATCTTGTTTTATTTTGTAAATATGTGATTTCGATTACAATTAATGCTGACAACGAGAATTGTACGACAGCCGTTCGGACTTCTGCGCACACTGGCAGTTTTAGCACAGACCGAGGCGGCAATGACGTTTGAACTATATCTGACTCGCCCCTTTTTATATAGATATAGTGACTATTTTGTGACAACTTAATTATGTGTGGTGGCAGCACGGTTGTTTGTATTGTATTTGAATTTTTCTATATCAGATGTCGGTTTCATTGCAGCCAGCGATATTTCGATGCATTGGCGTTAAACACGTTTGGCACTTGGTCTATACAGATGTTGCATGGGACAAGAAGGCGGCTCCTTGTTAAATTCTAGTACTTACCATAAAATTATAACCTCATTAATATCAAGTTTTTTTTGTGTTTCTAATCGACAACAGTTTTGAACATAGAGCCTCAACACCGCCTGCGTTCGTTCTAGGTAAGCGTTGCACAAGCACCGAAGGATAAGACATTCCACAGGCCCTATCGAATTAGCTCAATGCAAAAGACTGTATGAGACTTTAAAAAAAGAGTAATATCATGAATAATAAAAATATTTTCTGAAGTACCTTAACGACTTTACAAAACGTGTTTTATGGTGATTTAATGATAAGATCGCAATGTTTAACTCACTAGTATGTAAGGACAAATGCTTTACGCCACTGTGATAGACAATACATATATACCTGAGAGAAACACCATAGGCATTTATGTGAAATTTATTATTGTCTTATGAAATGGAATGTAACCTACTCTCAATTGTGATGCTGACGGTACTCCTTCAAGCATCCGCGTCCAGTCTTCTTAACCGAGTCGTGTCTGTTTAATAGGTATGGTTTTGAGCACTTTACTTTTGTATTCGTAATACTGTTAAATCCGTTCTTATACGACATAACGGACAATGCTCAAAGTAGAGTACCGTCAGCAATATATAAAAAAGTACAAAGCGTATGTGCAGAAGTTTCGCGGCTCGAATGTTCGCGTTGTAGGGATGTGTGCGTGCGCGCATGTGTGAGTGCGTGCGTGTGTGTGTGTGTGCGGCCGCGCGGCCCGCGTCTCGCTGCTCTGTTTGTTGACACATTATGTATATTTGAATGAATCAAATTATAAGAGAATATGAATTTTAACATGGCTTTTATTTTTCAAGTTCTTCAATATGAAATATGCAACTTTATAGACCCAAATATATCTATATATATAAATAAATCTGATTATCTCAGAAGGGAGACTGATCTTCAAAGGAGAGGCTATGTCCAGCAGTGAACGTCTTATTGCTGAAATGATGATGCAGACTATCTGATACTATCAATCACATAGATTTATATTTAAAAATAAAATGTGTTAAAATACATTTAAGTTCACAGTAGTAAATTAACAATATTTAGGTGAAACTAAGTATGAGTGCAAGAGAACTTGCTACTTTTATCATTTTTACCATTTTATCATTTATACTCCCAGCATACTGGTCTTCTATGTTCTTGATTTGATGTCATGGAAATAAAACCTAGGACTTCATACTCCTATTACAAGTTTAAGAACTGATTTTAATGTGGTTTTCTATCCTGATAAATGTTTGATCAGTTTCAGATCACATATATTTTTCTTACAAAGTCAATTTAATATGCAAACATATGATTTAGTACTGAAATAAGAAAAATTCAAAAAATCTAAACAATCTATTTACATTAAAATATAATCTTATTTAAATATATTTAAAAACAACATCTTTAAAACTATCTACAGTCTGGAGTTCCAATGTTATGGGGCATTGTAACCAATTGGCCATGAGTTCTTCAGAATAGCCTAATAAGAAATACATTTTTGTTGGCGAGACAGCTCTCCGAATAATAGCTGCTACTCTGATATGATTAAATTGCCTTTTGATTATTATCTGAAACATAATTTTTTGATTATTCAATAACTGTACATTTCAAAATAAATTAACATGAAAAAACACTACTGAGATATACAATTACCACAGATTACAATTACACATACATTATATAATTTACTTACCTCACTGCAAACAAGTCCATGCCAGGTTCCATTCATAAATCTTCTTATAAATTCATCTTCTAGTGCTGTCTCCGATCTCCTCAATCCATCTTTTAAATTTGCTTTAAAAAGAAAATAATTGTTACTACTTTATTAGTTTTTTTAGAGTATATCCCAAACATAAATAAAAGTGATATTTATATGTCACGAACAGACATGGATTTAAGGAACGCTTTTCTAGGTTGGTTGTAATTCTGACTCAGTCTTAATAAGCCCAAATAATAATAACTTTGCTGGTAAATTAATTGGCCAAAATAATTTAGCAACTGCTACTGATATGCTTACAGGTATTCCATGAGTTCCAGGTTTTTCTATGAGCAATGTAATGAGGTGGATTTGCCATTTCGTAAGTGAGAGGTTTGTCTCTCTTTTTCGTAATTCTGTACTTTCCAGACACAACTCTACATAATGCTGACGAGGTATGTAATTGAGACGCTAGCATTGAAGAATTTTTAGCAATAGCAGATACATTCTGAAATGTAATAAAAAATATGTTTTGAAAGATATAAAGAGATAACTTTTTGATACTTTTAAACGATAAACTATATACCTGGACCAATTTTATAATAGAGTAATTCATAATTGCCTTTATTTTTAACAGAAAGAATGTATGAATTAAAAGAATAACATTAATGTAACCTCAAAATTGTCCTGTTTATGTCATATTTTATAATTGACATTTCTCACAGACTATAAATTATAGGAGCATTACTCAAAATTGATGCATTCATAAGTCCTTCTGTTCCACATAGTCCTGGACTCCAGGATATAGGATATAGGCCACTTTCTCACAAACACGCTTAATACACATCTATACGGTAACTATAAACAAAAAGATGACGTTGCTACGTTATATTTCTGTTCACTTTACGATGTGTTTGTTAAGTTAGGTATAAGAAAATAATGAAATATAAAATAAAATATGAAACTGAGAGGTAGCGAGTTCGAATCCCGGTCCGCACAATTATAAATTATTCGGCCTCTAGAAGGGCTTGACAAGAAGGAAAAAGCCGGAAGCTGGAAGGGCGTAAAAAGCCGGCAACACAACCAATACGAGGAGTGAGGCACAGTTGTTCATGGGCGGCGGTGTTCTCTTACCATATAGATCCACCTGCTCTGTAGTCCGCTGTAGAAAAAATATACATATTTTGTTTTTTTTATATATCTTTTTATAGTATTACCTATGTGTAGATATGTAATTTAATAAACATCCAGAAACAGAACGATACAAATGGGATTACGTTTACACATATCTACTTTATGCATTCATTAATTCACGTGCGTCCCATATCCATGAAAAGTATCCTTGTACTGAAATATTTCGTATGGCTTAAATTAAATAATATATTTTATAATGAAATTCTAAAACCCCGCTAACGATGGCTCACTAAGAACCATCTCTTGAAATGGGTTAAAATATATACAGTTTACATTAATATACAGTTTACATTACTGGAAATCAGGATGGCATTACTGCCGTTTCCGCCGCGACAGAGCTGTGAACGCTAAGCGGATCGCACTCAAAATACCCTCATACTTCTTAAAATAATACTTGTATATTACATAAGTAATAAAAACTTAACCACAATTTTTTTTGCGTATTATTGTTATAATTTAGTTTAGGTCTACGTTTCATTTGAATACATTAAATAAAATAGCTATAACTATTTTGTTTTATGTGGTCACACAAAATACATTTAATTAAATGGCCATCAAACTTGTACGCGTACTTACGATTCTTAATTAATAACAGTTTTATGTTAATTACTTTCTTAAACGTTAATACCTATTTTAAGGTTTTATTAATTTCGTTTTGAGAATGCAACCATTAGTTTGTTTTATTCCTTCCTTTTTTGTTATAACCATAACAGGTAAAACATTTAAGTGCAGTTTATTACAATTGTAATAAGAAATATTTTGATAACTCTTTCTACAGATTATTAATATGTTCATATAAGTACAGAAAACTATCATGTATAACGGAATAATACTAAAATATTAAATATTTTAATATGTTTAATTTTTCAGCTTTTTTAATTTCACTAATATTAGAAATATTATTGTTTAAGGACTAACCGAAAAATCAGATTCATCTAACGCTCTAATCAACGTAATTCTCAAGAAAATTAATAAAATATCTTCCGATTCTCTTAAAAATACAACAGCTGACAATGACTATGAAGAATTCAATAAAATTGAAAAACAACTTAAAAAGGCGGCTGCACCTTTAGGAGAAAAAGGGGACAAATATGTGAAACTTATTATGCGAGGGATTCGTTCTGGTAGCGATAGAAGAAATAAAATAGATGCATTAGTTAATACTCGTACCCCATATTATGAAACTACAGCAAGTATAAGTGAAGGACAAAGTAAGTATTAATCTTATAAAGCTATTATTGCACTTCTCTTAACAAATAATTGCATTTGTAAAATGAATTTTCCCAATTGTTAATGTACCTAAATATTAAGTTTCTAATTTCTCTTGAAATTTTATGGAAATTTTATCTGAAAGAAATTAAAATTTTTAATTGTTAAATATTTTATCAAAAGGAGAGATTTTAAACTACAACGCCCGAAAGTCAATAATGGATATAATAGTAGAAAAAATAGATAAAGAATCGTTCAAAAAGATGTATAATTTAACTAAGGATAAAAAGGAAAATATACTTAAATCGATTGAAACTAAATTACAAAAAACAGCATTACCTGTAAGAGACAAAGGTAAGGAATAAATAAAAATAATGAACGGAATACGTAACAGTCGCAAGAACTTAGCAATGACAGATACTGAAAGAAAATTAGTACATTCATCAGCCCATTCAAGTCCACTGCTGGACATAGGCCTCCCCTAAAGACGCTTGGTCATATGGGGGTTATTTGCCTTAATCACCACGCTTGGCAGGCGGGTTGGTGATCGCAAAACATCTGCTGTACTCGAAAGGGCG
>DWCF01000650.1:0-41261 GCA_018230265.1 Delias oraia | reverse complement strand
AACTGGTCCTCCGCCCATGGACACCCCTAGCCCTTGCAGAGACACGAGTGCGTTGCTTTACTTTACCTTTCTTGAAAGTCCCCAAGTCTTTTTTTTCCAATTAATTTGGAAAAACCCCTGCCGGCAGCTGGATGGAGTATATTGCACTAGCTGTTTCGCTAAACGTTTGTTGACATTTAAACATGGAAGTTAGATATATTCTGCCGTGAACTTTCGTGGGCTTTGTCCGGTTCACCTTTTATCTATTACTCTATCATATATCTCTCATAATTAAGGCAGCGTTGGTAAGAAAACCATTCAACTGTTTATACAATCGAATAAATTTGGAAATCCTACTAAACCGAAAAAACCTTTTGATTTTTGATCGGTTTAGTATATATATATATATATATATATGTTATTTAATTCTATAGCAAACAACGAAGCAGGTGGGTCTTCTATTATTTGGAAAGAGAACACCGCCGCCCATAAACAACCGTGCCATAGTCCGCACATTGGTTGTGTTGCCGGCTTTTTGAGCTGCTTAAGCGGCACTTTGGAGGGCCTCCGATTTCCTCATTACTATTCGAAACACAGTACATGTACCGTTTCACGCTGAGTATTCTGTGAGCCTGTGGTATCACTTCGAACGAGCCGAGCCAATGAGTGCGTCAGCATATACTTCAGCATGGGAGAGCCGTGGGGTGGGATGCTATAGCATCTGATATGTAAAAATAACGTAGCTTTCTATTGGTAAAATAATTATAAACATCGGTTCAGTGAATCGTCACACTTTTCTGGCCAAGGGCCACACATGACAACGTACCATCAGTACCAGGGCCACGCCCCTGAGTATGTGAAGGAGCTTCAAGAACTGCAAAGCACACTTAACCATACTATTCCATACGAATCTTATAAATGCGAAAATGTAAGTCTGTATGAGTGTTTTTTCTCTACCTAAACCTACTAAATCAATTTACATAATAAGAGTCGCCTTCCATTGGATTGGTACGCAGTTGGATATCGATTTTGTTTATGGTTATGACGTTATTAATGCAATTTATTATGCCGCGGGCTGTTTGACGGCCGCGGCTCTCAGATACAAATAAGCATTTATTCAAAAGCTCCACTAGTGGTACTTTCGCAAGACGATTTAGCTACAATTATCGGTAAAGCTACCATTGCTTCGGCAGATATACCTCTACGAGAAGAACCAACTACAAAATCGTTGGATTTAGTTTTTTTTGTCGCCTTTAAAACGTTGGTTTATTTGTTTGCTAGTTTAGAAGGTACCAGTTGGTGCTTGTGCAGAAGTATCCATGCATCTTTGTCTCCTTTGTATTGGTTGTTTTGTAATACGGTTTCTTAATTAAAGTACTTATTATATTCGTTCTGTAAGTTTAATTTGATTTCAAATAATTCTATAATAATTGAAGTGAATTAATTTCAAATAATTAATTTACTTTCTGTAAGTTCAGTTATCTGTTTAGGGATTTTATTCTGCTCTACGTCATAAACACAAACTTAACATCTATTACAAGAATAAGTATAGATTACATAATTTGTGTTCGCTAAAGATGCGTACAATACGATGAAAATGTTTTATTTAAAAGAACATAAGTAATATAAATAAATAAACTTTCACCCGTGGGAGAGCCATGCTGAATCATATGCTGACGCGTATGATTATTCGCATTGGTATCAAGCGATACTACGGGCTCACAGAATACTCAGCATGAAATGATACTTGTATTGCATCGCTGAGTCTGTGAGGATATCGGAGGCCCTCAAAAATGCCGCTTAAATGGCGTAAAAAGCGAACAGCAAGCGCGGACTACGGCGCGGTTGTTCATGGTCGGCGGCGTTCTCTTACCATATAGGAGACCACCTGATCTGTTGTCCTTTAGTTGTTGCTCGTTGTCGAGTTGGTTGTTGGTCACCCTAATATCGATTGCGTTTAACCTTGGCAGTGAGCGAGGGCGCCTATTTGTGTAGCGGGGGAACGAAGGGTGGCCGCGGTGGGAAAGCAAGCCCCAGTCTACACGGGCTGGTTATAGCTGTTATGTCAGATTCAAAAATGTATTCACCATTCAAATTGGTCGCAGCAATCCCTTTGTTTGATGTATTACGTTATTCGCTGAGAGATAGATGGCAAAGTTCCAGCCTACCCAGCCAACTCTCATTACGGGCTGAATGCTGTCTCCTAAGTATCCGTTTGGTGATTTTCATGTCATTTTCAATTGGAAACAGCGCCTCATATAGATTCAGTACATCAGTACAGCCAAGCGTTTTATTTTTTATGGTATAGCGGACAACGGAGCAGGTGGGTCTTCATATGGCAAGAGAACACCGCCACCCATACCAACCGCCATGCTCCGCACTTGCTGTGTTGTCGGCTTTTTACGTCACTTGAGCGGCATTTTTGAGGGCTTAATATCCTCACATAGCGAAACACAATTGAAGCTCAGTTTCCAGTACAACTACACGCTGAGTATTCTGTTGCCTGTGGTATCACTTCGAACGAGCCGGCCCTATTAGTACCAAACTTAATGTATGGTATTGGCATAAGACAATTAGATGTAATATCATTACTAACCTACAGTTATTCAATACCTTTAATACCTACTACCTAATTTTCTGCTAGGGCTAGGTGTGTCCATGGGCGGAGGACCGGACAGGTGAGCCTCCTGCTCGTTCGCCAGCAATGGTGTAAAAAAAATCTAGCATATTTAGAATTGAAAGTTTAAAACCATAGATTTCGAATGCCGAGTTTTTGACTTTGAAAAGAGCCTGCTTGTCGAGTATTTTAAACAAGAATTTAAAATATCTTCATTTTGCATATAATATAAAGAGAGAAAAATTATTTCTTTTGATCTGGTTGTATATTTTCGTAGGAATAACAAAAGGAAACATATAAAGTTAATGAGATACTTTGCAGATGTTGAAGTATAATAATGACAGGAGTTTAAAACAATCAATGACCTAAAAACATTTTTTCATAGTAAAGCCGACAACGAAACATATTGGTCACCTATATGGTAAGAAACACCGCTCAAAGACACCGCGACACAGTACGCGTATTCGTTGTGTTGGCGGCTTTTTACGCCGCTTAAGCAGCATTTTTAAGGACCTCCGATATCCTCACTGGCTCAGCGAGACACATTTGCCGCATTTAATTATATAAAATAGAGGCATCCCCAATGACTATTATCGCGTAGATTTTGACATTGAGATTCAAAGAATATTACTTATAATACGCGTGAATGAGCCGGAGGACAAATACTATACAATAATTATTTATTTGAAATATAATACTTAATATTATCTTTAGTTAGTGTAAAAACATAGCACTGTTTCAAGCTAAGTATTCTGTTTGAAATATTTATTGAAAATACAGACCCTATTTCTTTATTAAACCTAGACAACGATCGAAAGAGTGTATTAATTGGTAATCGAATATATATATAAACAAAGCACTTGCACTACACAAAGAGAGAATTTAAAAAAAGGATTCCGAGTCCCCATTCCTGTTCACCCACCTCACATCCTCTCGAAAGCTCACCGCCCTTCTCTTCCACCCTCCGCCCCCTCCCACCAGGTGCCATCGATCGAAGTACGCTTGGCAACTATTATTTTCTGTAGCTGGCAGATACAATGAAAATAGTAACTCAAATTTATATATTACATACATAATATATATTGTTTAATAAAGTAAATAAATTTATACTAGATATTACTCTAGTTTTAAATAAACTCCTATTTTATGTCATGTGATTGGACTGACGTATGAAAGCAAGCACAGCTTGGATATCAATTTAGCGATTTGATTATTTTGTTATAATTTGAGTTGTCGTTGTTCCTTTTTACGAGAATAATTTTATAATAATTATAAACAAATAAGTGAAGATGAAGGTTTAAATGCTTTTTCTCCTTTAAATTAAAGCAATTTCGGGATTTATTTTACTACGACTAGTGGTAGTGAAGAAAAAATACATTCTATATATACATATATATGTATATTATTTTTTTATAGTGTAGCGGACAACGGAGAAGGTGTGTCTCCTATATGCTAAGAGAACACCGCCACCCATGAACAACCGCACCACGGTCCGCGCATTGGTTGTGTTGTCGGCTTCTTACGCCACTTAAACGGCATTTTTAAGGCCCTCCGATTTCCTCACTCACTCAGCGAAATACAGTACAAGTACCGTTTCACGTTGAGTATTCTGTGAGCCCGTGGGAGCATTTTTGAGAACCCGGCCCAATTAGTGCGTTAGCATATGCTTCAGCATGGCTCTCCCACTGGTGAGACTGTATTAAGACACACGCCCGGCCACTCTCATGCCCTTCCAGAGACAATAAAATATAAATTAAATTATAATTTATAATTGTCCGGACCGGGATTCGAACCCGATACCTCTCGCTTCATGGTAGATCTATTCTAACAAAATAGTGTCCTGTCAAAATTTCATCCACACTATCTTAGTATGCCCAGGGCTTTCAAAGATCCTAGATTAAAGACGGCTCTAAGTACACTTTATTATTATTTGTCATCGATTTGAATTACTGTGTATGGATCAACTGTGGCTACCATATAGGCTGTATCTGTGCACGGTAGAGGCAATATCGAACAGGCCAGCAACACTGCTTCCGTAATGCTCCCGTCTTGATCTTTGCGTGCATTAAGTGTTACACTTACAAAATCCTTACAGTTAATATTAGTCTTTATTTAATAAAATACTAATAAAAAACACAAAATGGCAGCACTTCGTTAAATTGTTATCCGTGATAATTTTTTATGATTTAGCGGACAACGGGTCTCCTATATGGAAAGTGAACACCGTCGCTCATTGTAATCCACTTAAGCGGCATAATTTCAAGGGCCTCAGTTATCCTCACTCACTCAACTATGCATAGTACAAGTACAGTTTCACGCTGAGTATTCTGTGAGCCCGTGGTATAGCTTTGGACAAGCCGGTCCAAATGGTTCATCAGCTTTTAATTACTATTGGTTTTTATTTAATAAATTACTAATTAAAAACGCTAAAGTGGCAACACTTCGTTATGGGTTATCCGTTAATTACAAATCGATAAAATTACAACAATAAAATTTTATAATCTTTTAATAGACTATGAACAAAATATATTTGAAATGCATTTGCTTGCTTTAGGTACGTTTAACTGTGTTTTCTCATCTATAACATTGTTAAATTAAATAAAATCTCACAGAATTATTAATTAAATACTTAGAGCTGTGATCCCCAAATTCAATGTGTTCAAGGTACATCTAGGAAAATGTAATTTTATAAAAGTTTTTTATTCTATAGCGGACAACGGAGTAGGTCTCCTATATGGTAAGCGAACACGGCCGCCCATGAACAATCGCGCCACAGACAGCGTGGTTGTGTTGTCGGCTTTTAAAACAGCTTAGGCGGCACTATTTAAGGACCTCAGATATCCTCACTCACTCTGCAAAACAGCAGAAATACCGTTTCCCGCTGAGTATTCCGGTTTTTTAGGCGACTTAAGCGACATTTTTAAGTTCCTTCGATATCCTCACTCACACAGTGAAACAGTAGAAGCATCGTTTCAAATACAACTACCATTTCACGCTGAGTATTCTGTGAGCCTTCGGACGAGCCGGCCCAATAAGTGCATCCGCATATGCTTCAGCATTGCTCTCCCACGGGAAGAATTGAAATACAAATCAAAATAAAGCTTCTAAGTCTTTTCGGTCCCGTATGAAACATATAAGCTGTGACTACTTTAGCGCTATCTTTATTGCAGGCCTGATAGAGGCAATTCTGCTGGTACCTCCCGCGCTTTGTGTAAAAGGCGATCCGCCAATCCAGAAACGTATTGATGCAGTCAGCTCCATCCACAATGTCTCCGACAAACTGTTATTGGTTGATCTGAAAACCTTCGTCAGCGACCATCGGCCCGGCCTGCGAATGGATAAAAGATACGCGCGTCCCACATATTTTGACCCCAAAGGCAACGATTTGAAAAATAAGGCCATCGATCTGATGAAACAGGCAATTTACGCCACACAGGTTCGTTGTGAGTCAATTGAAATTTGAAATCAACGACAGTCTAGTAGCTAAGTGGTTTTATAAGTCTACCATGAAGCGAGAAGTATCGGGTTCGAATCCCGGTCCGGACAATTGTAATTTATTTTATTGGATCTCTGGGGTTTGCCAGTGGTCGGACGAGTGTTTTAATACTGTTTCACTTGCACCCGATGGAGAGTCATGCTGACGCAGTAATTGGGGCAGTCCGTCAAATATGATACCACGGGTTCACGGAATGCTCAGCGTGAAACGGTACTTTTACTGTTTCGTTGAGTGAGTGAGGATATCCGAGGCCCTTAAAAATGCCGCTTAAGTGGTGTAAAAAGTCAGCAGCACAAACCTTGCGCGGACTGTGGCGTGATTTTCCATGGTTTTTTTGTTTGGATGGGCTGTTTGCTGCCGGCCATACAGCCATCACAGCTTCACACGGTCTTTTGGGGCGAGCCACAGGTTCGCCGTGAATTCGATTTTAAGCCGCGACTAGGGTGTCTCCTGCGAGACACGAAGCACGGTTCTGGCCATCGCAGGATTATAGTCCGCCTGAGCAGCCGGTCGGAAGCTCACCGGGGTGAGTCTGGCGGCGTAGCTAGATCCTCGCCTCCATATCCGGCGGAGGTGGTTGTTATTGCGGTCCCTATACAGAACCCTACCTTCTGAGTTTGGTTTTCCAAGGGCAGCGGTATACTTTTACTATATAGAAGACCCGTTGTCCACTATTCAATAAAAATCAACATTTCAGATGCGGATTCGAGAAATCGACTTTGTAATACAGCGGTACAAGAACAACCTGCCATTCCAGATGGCGTTCCTGTTCTATCGGCTAGAACAGCTGATCATAGACATGCGCCGCATCTACACGCTGGCGCTGAAGAACCGCGAGAAGCGGCCCATGAACATGCACATCATCTGGTACGAGCACATGGCCAAGAAATACATCGATGTGATATACATTGTGCAATTCGTCATAGAAACGCACGAGGTCGCTATGAAAGAGTTTGACAAACTGATGGGCCCCAAGGGGATGAGATAGTCTCTCCTATTTAAAATTAATAATCGTCATCATGATCATTTCAGCCGTAGGACGTCCACTGCTGTACATAGGCTTCCCTTTCGGATCTCCATGCCTACCTGTCGAAGGCGACCTGCATCCAGCGACGTGGGTGGACGTCCTATGCTGCGCTTGCCGGCTTTTTATACCACTTAAGTGGCACTTTTAAGGGCCTCCGATATCCTCACTCACTCCACAAAACACACTACAAGTACCATACAACGCTAAGTATTCTGTGAGCCCGTGGTATCACGTCGGATGAGCCCAATTAGTGCGTCAGTATATGCTTCAGCATGGCTCTCGCACAGGTGAGGGTTAAAAACGGTTAAAATATTCATAGTTACAGGTACCTAAGTTGTATCTCTCGAAGAATATTGTTTTATATTCTTGATCGATTGTCTGTCATTATTTATGTAAATACCATTATTTCGATACTGGCAAAATTGTGCCAATCTAGGGCCAAAAAATAGGAAGAGACGATCTTACAAATTACAATAAGTATTAAATTAATTCAACCAAATAAATAAAAGCCACTAGATTCTGTGTAACTATGTTAATTACGATTATTTAATTAATTCGTTTTATTATAATAAGTTTTATAATAATTTTGAGATTTTGACAACAGTCAATTACCATTAGAGTTTCTGTGTAAACAAAATATTTATTTATGTTAGTGTTGCAAAAATGCAAGACTTGGCTTAGTCTTGGTCTTGCGCCAACACACCTGGTATTAGTCTTGGTCTTGCTATTGCGCTGCCAGTCTTGGTCCTGGTCTTGCAGCAAGAGTCTTGCAAGTCTTGAAATGACCTATCAGACTAGTGATATTTATTAAAGTTTACTTCAGATCTTAGAAAAACCTATCAGAATATAAACTTTTTGAGGTTGCATTAGCATAGCCATAGTAATGACAAACCAGATTTATAAAATATGTCTAAAGATTTAATGAGAATTTCCAAAAATCACTGCCAAAAAAATTTGTGCAAGACGCGCGAGTCTTGCAGGCTTAGTCTTGTTCTTGCTCAAGTCTTACACGGTCAGTCTTGGTCTTGCTAAAATTAGGCGGTCTTGGTCTTGATTTTGCATTTGGGAAACACTAATTTATGTTTAACTTAAAATTTATTATAATAAAATAAATATTAATTCAAACCTCTAAACAAAGAAGTTTCTTTGTTTAGAGGTTATTGGAGGTTATTAATATTACACATAATATTACATTTAATATTATATATATCTTATAGTGTCCGTTTCTAAATTGCAACAATTTTAATATTCATATAAAAGACCTTTCTCCCATAAAAACACCATCTAAACACTGAAACTAATGAAAACTGAAGAAAAATATATCTACTGTTTTCTTTACAATTTTTTTCTTACCCGTGGGAGAGCCATGCAGAAGCATAAGCTAACACATTAATTGGTCCGGCTTATCCGAAGTTATACCACGTGAGGATAGTGGAGGCCTCTTAAAAATACTGCTTAATCGCCGTAAAAAGCCGGCAACACAACTAATGCGCGGACTTTGACGTTGTTGTCCATGGTGTTTATCTCTTACCACATAGGAGACGCACATACTCTGTTTTCCGCTATACCATAAAAAATAATAAAAAACTATTTTAATACGTTTTCCATTAAGATTTTTTATAGCAGGCAACTATTTTGGAGGGTCTCCTTAATAGTAAGAGATCACCACCGGCAGTGGTCTTTTACCGTCGAAAGGACCCGCCAGATCTGTTATCCGCTCGTGTCCAGAAATGTGGGTTTCTATTTCTTGTTAAAACAATACGGTTTATAAAAGGTAAAATATTATCAACAGACTCCAATACAATATGTTATGACGTAAAGTCCCGTCATATAAATATTTTATCAGCGGCGTATGGGAAGCGTATCTACGAGAAGAATATTCCTGTTTTAGAAAGAGGCGGTGGATACAAACGCTCAGGTGTGTGAGTGGGAGCGAGAATGGGAGCGCATATGTTTTTTTGGGTCACGGGTTCAGCGCTCGCGAAATGCTACGCTGCGCCTGCGCTGCAGTAAAAACTTTAGCAGATTAATATGTCAACATTAATTTGGCTTAGCCGGTGGAATACTACTTTTAAAAAAGTAATTAGGAACTATGTTTCATCTGTATCACCTCGATGTTTATTATTCCACAACTGAAAGTTTGTCAAGGAATGTTATGTCGCACATCACCACTCTGTCTGTAGAATCAGCAGCCTGTAGAGGTATTTCCAAATCAATATGAATTGGGAGAAAGGGAACCAATATGAATTGGGATTCAAAAAAAGAGCGTACTTATCCCTAAAAAGCCGACATCCGCTGCTCTGCAAGAGCTGTCCATGTGTGGAGGACAGTTTATCCTAGGAGCCTCTTGCTCGTTAGCCACCGTTATCATTAAAAAAACACATGTTAGTAATAAAGTTGTAGAGGATAAAAATAAATTGAAACTTTTTTTTGAAATGACTACTCGCTGTGTGACCATACGGTCCTGACAGCTTATATAAATCAAACCACTGAACGCGTTTGTACACTATAGCTAATTGTCGCACTATATTCTCTGAGCTATGTATATATAGTATGTGAAACGTTAAGCCAGGGCGCTCACTGCGCGCGGAGCGATGCGGCCGTAAGCGCGGCAACGTCGCCCGCTCGCTCAGTATAGCGCGGGGCTCGCAACAGGAGCCCGCGCCGCGTTCCGCTGCGCCGCGTTTCGCCGCGCCGCGCCGCCATGAACAACGACAAGATGAATACGCGGGAGTGCCGCGAACGGCTCATCGACGAGGTGAAGAAGTACCCGGTGCTTTACGACACGCGCCACGAGAACCACCGCGACATCGACGTTCGCGACCGCTGCTGGCTGGAAATCTCCGAGCGCCTCGGGGCCAACTGTGAGTGCCGGCCTAACGACGCTTTACCCCGTTCCGTTCACAGCAAATTCGCCTTTATTGTCCACTTCGTAGCGTGCTTCTTGAATTGAGTTGAGCTTTTCACCGGTGGGAGAGCCATGCTGACGCACTAATAGGGCTGACTCGTTCGTGTCACGGGATCACAGAATACTCAGCGTGAAATGGTACTTGTACTGTTTCGTTGAGAGATTAAGGATATCGGAGGCCGTTAAAATGACGCTTAAGCAGTGTGAAACGCCGGCAATACAACCAAGGCGCGGAGTGTGGCGCGGTTGTCCATGGGCGGTGGTGTTCTCTTATCATATAGGAGACCCATCAGCATAAAAATATATGCGTAGAAATATTATCTAATGTTGGTAATAAAATTAAATTGATCTTCATGTTTAGGTGAGGTGCTAAAACGAGAATGGAAGATATTGCGCGATTCCCTTCGGCAGTCGCTGAAAAAAAGTAGCCGTGGCGGAACCACCAAAGCGGGCGCGCCCTGCAAGAAGTGGCGCTTCCAGTCTCGTATGGCCTTCGTTCTGCCCTACATGACCATGAGAAGGTAATCCACTACCCGTGTATGTATATAGAGCATTTGTATATAGAAATGGCTCCTTTCTGCCAGCCCATGCGTCCTCTACAGCTTAACCGAGTAAGTTACAATTATGAAAGTCTAAATGATCCGTTTAATTGACCTTCTAGCAAATGACTTTAGATTTTTCATGTATGACCATTATCTCAATTGGTTTGTCGTCTCACAAAAACGTTAAGACAATAACTTTATTCTATTTACCCAGGAAAAAACAAACATTAATCAAACCTAAATAATATGTATTTATTTTAACTAACAGTAAATGATTATGTACAAAAATATTGTAATAGTATTCTGAATTAAAAAGCCCAATACGGAATTAAGAATAATAAGAGAACACCGCCGCCCATGGACAACTACGGCACAGTCCGCGCATTGCTTGTGTTATTGGCTTTTTACGCCACTTTCGCGGCATTTTTATGTGCCTCTGATATCCTTACTCATTCAACGAAACACAATAGAAGCAACGTTTTAAATACCACTACCATTTCAGGCTGAGTATGCTGTGAGCCCGGCCCAATTAATGCGTCAGCATATGCTTTAGCATGGCTCTCCCTTTTGTGCAACAATATGACACACTCGCCCGGTCACTGTCAAGCCCTTCCAGAGACCGAATAAATTATAAATTAAATAATAATTATCCCGACCGGGTTCCGAACCCGATACCTCTCGTTTCATGGTACATTTTTTAAAACCATTAACCTACAAGGCTCTCAAAATTCTGTCTTAAGTTACCTTTTTTTTACTTTTTAAAATTATGCCCCGTCACCAAAACCGTCTTTATTTAACTAGTCTTATTACAAGTACTTTTAAATCGTTGAAATAATACAAAAATAATTATGTAACAAGAAAAAATCTTTCACCTACATAATAAGAACCGGCAAAAAACTCTAGAATAACATTTTTCAAAAATAGTTTCACAATTTATGTAGGATATAAAGTAAGTTGCACACAAAAAAACCCTTTGCACGTAGGCACAACATGGCGTCGACGACAAAGGAGTTACTGAATATAATTAAAATTACATATAGTAAGGTCTTTACATGACAAATTCAAGCCCAATAGTCAACTAAATCAGGAATACCCATTTTTTTATTTTTTTTATATAATAACGGACTACGGAGCAGTGGTTGAGTGAGGATATCGGAAGCGCTTAAAATTCCAATTAAGCTTCGTAAAAAGCCAGCAACACAACCAATACGCGGACTGTGGCGCAGTTGTTCGTTGGCGACGATGTTCTCTTACCATATAGGAGACCCACCTGCTCCGTTGTCCGCTATAGAATAAAAAAAATTATAATTAGTTACGTTTTTTTCGTTCAACAGAAATCGTCGAGTAATCAAAGACGACATAAAAATGGACGAGGCCGAATTGCCCTCGGACCAGGAACCGGAAACGGAGACGTGGGCAGCTGGTGAGGCGACGGAAGAGAACGGAGAGCACGATGCCTTGGAGCTGTTTTTCGCATCGGTGTGCCAGAGTAGCAAGCGATTGCCGCGACGGCTTCAGGCGACGCTGAAGAGGCAAGTTTTAGACGCCCTGCTACGCGCCGAAGAACAACTGGAAGACAAAGCCCAACAGCCAAGTAAATGGGACCCCGCGGCGTCCTAGGACCACTTAAACAAGACGTTACCTGATAGTTATGTGTCAATAAGCCTAATTTAGTTGTATGGATCAGGACAGCGATCACAATCTTTTTTTCCACGGAATTTAAGAACAGTTTACAGGGATCCTATACGGATAAACAACAAAAAACATCACATTAGGTATAGATTTTAGTTATTATTATTTATATATGGTCCAACGATAATACCCTCACAGAATACTCAGCGTGAAATGGTAGTTGTACTTGAAACGGAAGCTTTAAAATGCCACTACAAATGTGCATACTACGGCCAGATTTATGTCCATAGGCGGCGGTGTTCTCTTACTATTCTATATGTAGAAGACCCGCCTGCTGCTGTCTGTTACACAATAAAAAACACCGCGGACTCCCATACATTGTATACTCGCGGACTCCTGGGGTCCGCGGAACAGAGATTGGGAAACAATGATTTAGGAGATCCAATTATGGAAATAAGTTATTTTAGCTATTAAAGATTTTTATAACTTTCTTTATCTGACCTTAGTGTTTGGTGTGTAATCGCGTGGACATTAAAAACAGCATGTCTGTCCTGTAAAGGCTGACAACCCATCTGATTTTCTGCAAGGACTAGCGATGTCCATGGGCGGTGGATTACTTATCCTAGCTTAAACTTCTGGTGATTTGTCTCTCAAATTTTATTAAAAACAAACAGTTTGGTAAAGTTCCATACTATAACAAACGCGGTATTTGTATGGAAAATGTGATAACTCCAACGCATTAGGGAAACCTGAAAGATTTTTAAAACATTTCCAAATCAAACTTATGGTTTACGTACAGTATAATGTTGCATAAGATAAAATATATTTGATACGTGAATTTTAAATTTATTTCAAAGATTAAAACCCACTTTAAATTATTCAACATAATAATTATAACAATAAATAAATTGTTTGACTAATCCGCTAGGGTAATTCATAAAACATGTACAATCTTTTTGTAGCAAAATAGTGATCATTCATTGGATCAATGCTCGCAATTATAAGTGTCAGTTTATTCCAATGTGTTATTTCTAAACAATTGAAATAAATATTTTTATAAATGTAAATAGATTTGCTTGTTTATTTTTATGTATAATTATTCCTATCTGAATGTTAATTTCATCTACATATGACAATCTACAGTAGCTAGTTACAAGTTACAGACTTACATATTCATTAGAGATTACGTTGGATGCTCCTTTTTATTTTTTTATTTTCAAATGTGTATTTACGTAGGTCTCCATCAATCGAATATGGCTTGAAAAGGGGGAGGGGTCAAAATCGCTGAATGAGTAAAAGCATCCACGATATGTATTTATTTTTTATCAATGGTCCTTAATTTCAGATTACAATAAGATTATACTTCATACCTGTATTTAAGGATAATATGTGAAAATAAATTGGGATTTTTTTTTATTGTCTCGACTTTTTTGCCTGCGACATGCTCATTCACTCTGCGAAACACAGTACCGATTCACGATGAATACTCTATGAGCCCGCGGTATCACTTCGGACGAGCCGGCGGGCCCAATCAGTGCGTCAGTATGGCTCTCCCACGGTTGAGCCTTTGAGAAGATTCTTTGTAGGTACTAATAATACACGTGATGTTGTAAGGGGAGAAGGGGTAATCTTAATTTTTACCACATATCACCAAAGGTGTTAAAAAAAGGCTAAATAAAAGATCACGTGAAAAATTGTACGGGTTCTAGGTGGCGTTCTATTGAAACTAAAGAATAATAAATCAACATAGTCACCAAATAACTGTCTATATACTGATCATATTTATATTTGAAATAAGGTTCTAACGGCGGACACCAAGGCGGTATCTCTTTGACCTATAAATAATTTTAATGACTTTCTTAACGAACAGTGTTTGAGACTGCTCAATATTCTTTCGACATACAAAATGAAAATGTAATTGAACAGTCAACAGGAAAAATATTTAAAAGAACATTCGGAGGCTTCCAATATTGTCGCCGGCACGAGGTAATTTCCGAACGAGCCTCCCCCGCCCATGGCGAGAGCCGTTGAATGAAATATTCAGGGTAGATAGTATTTGCCGACTGCCGTCACCGGTGAATTCATTTTCCTTCAATATTTTCGCAAATCGATTACAAGGGAACTCGGTGAAGTATATTTTGTATAATATTGTTAAGGAAATGATTTCGGAGGAGTTGCTATTGTCCTTTTATCGAATACCTTTCCGAATAACTTTTAATAATTCCCAACATCTATGTATAAAACTCCAAATATAGACCCAATACCGTAATACATTCACTAAAAGGAATACATATTAGATCACTGACAAATCCAATAAATACTAGCTCAGTAAATTATATTACGTATAAATATGTATGGAAACAAGGGAATCGGTGCGGTAGCAAAAACAAACTTATAAATATTATCAATCGGCACTTCATTCCCTTCCCGGTTTAGGGAGACAACGACTGCCCCATAAACAACAAAACTCTGACGTAATGCATCACAGAGCAGTGTCCTTGAAGACCACAGTACTGCATTACACATCTAACATTCCAATACACACAGATTATAGCTAAATTAACATTGTTAAATATTGGATGATAAATTTGGGGACGAACGCTCATTAATCTCCGTAGTTTAAGATGTGTGTATAATCTGACACACCATAACTATTGATTTCAAGTATTACAAGAATCATTTGTGATCTATAAGGATAATTAACAATTATACAGCACTCATACTGGTAGTTGACTAAATTCTCATCCTAAATTTGACAAAGTATAAACAGATTGAATACGAACAGCTGACGACTAACCTTGTTTGTAACACACAAGAAATTACATATTTAATATCACCAATGTGTAAAATTGCTACTGTTGTTACGTTCTTTTTAATACAGATTATATAAATGCTATAGATTATATAACCATTACTGTAACGTACAAATCAAATCTGTGATCTACAATAGTCTATAAAAAATATTTGTAAGTTAATATTATGATGGTCACGTTCTGTGCCGCCTTAGCAACAATTGAGTTGTCAGGCCAGGGTCAAGTATCGCTCAAAAAACGTTTAATTGGGCCCAATTCAAAACACCGTTCTAGCAGCGGATAGCAACTTCATAGCCGAAAAAATGTTACGTACAGGCGAAACCTTGAGAATAAGGCGAGCAACTAGCGACCGGTCACGTTCTGTGTAAAGCGCTGCGCCGCGGGGAACATTACTGCCTCTACTCACCGCTGGGCGACATCGCTTTTGTTACACAAAAAGGAAAAATCACTCTTGCATTGCAATATAACATTTAAATGAAACGGATTTACCTTCAGTTGTTAAAATCGTTTGAGTCTAACAAACTTTTCTCCGACGCATCGCGTGCATAAGGCCTTCCTTGTCACGCTCACGGGTGAATGATAATAGATGTCAATAACTGTCAAATAGCGAAATGTCAATCGCTTACTAGTTAGTTTATTCTCACGTCTGAATATCACAATTTAATTTTGAACATACATATATAATCTCCTCCGATAGGTATGCATGGCGGTCTGAAGGGGGAGGCCTATGTCCAGCAATAGACAATGGATGATGATGATATGGATATTAAATCGACTTTTATGCTATAGTGGACAACGGAGCAGATGCGTCACCTATAGAGAACGCCGCTGCCTACAATTACGCCACAATCAGCGCTTTGGTTGTGTTACCAGCTTTTTTACAGCGCTTAAGCGGCTTTTCTCCGATATTGTCAATCACTCAGCGAAACGCAATAAATGTACCATTTGTAGTACAACTACCATTTCACGCTGAGTATTCTGTGAGCCCGTGGTATCACTTCAGAGGAGCCAGCCCTATTAGTGCGTCAATATATGCTTCAACATGGCTCTTCCACGGATGAAAAATATTATATAAATGTTTACACTTATTTAAGTACTTACTAAAGTAAGTAGGTAAATTTCGCAAAAAAAAATGGTAAGATCTAGTAGTAAATCATAAAGTAATTATCACTAATATTAATTGTAAAAATCTATACTTTATGCAATCTTGATATGTACAAGAAACCCCAATTATGTAGAGCTAATAAAAGAGAAGTCAACGCAGCTATAAATTAAACACGCATCTTCATCATAATACAATTTTTTCTACAAACATCCAAAGATCGGGATATATTTTGATCAGAGATTATTAAACACACTTCTGTAAATAGACTACATTACAAATATATTAATTTAGTAAACATTTATATGCTATATTCTAAGGAGTTATCACGCCACTTCATCACCAGTTTGGTTTTCAATTGAATGGCGTTCTTGAACAAACCATAAACGAGGAATGTTATTCTACAGTTAATACAAATTGTTATCACAATAGAGATCGATTTAAAATCTCTATATTATCGGCTAGTTTTTAAACCGGAATAAGAATTTTGTAAGCAAAATCGTGAAGTTTAACTACCCGTCTTTACATAGAGTGTAGACACAGCATAACTGGGAAGCTTAACAAAATCACGAAGGCGAGAAATCGATAAGAACGTGTCGGCAAAAAGCTGAGTCGCGCGAAACATTTCGGTTTCCTTCATAAAAAAATCGTTTCATATAATATAAATGAAAATATCCTTTAAGTCTGAGGCGCAAAGTTTCAATTTGGTTAACCAATATTGGTGATTTACCTGAGTTTTTTTTATATTAAAGGGATTTTATGAAACAGGTGGTCAATTATAGGTATAGGCTTTTGTTACCTATTTTATAATTGTTAAGGGCTCCAGGGGATTTCGTTCCTCGATTCCGGTCAGAATTCATAGGAATTATTAGACTTATTTACGAGTGTTGCTTAATTTGAAATAATACTGTCACTTTCTCGCTTACGCGCAGTCGTTGTAGCAAGAAAGAGAAACACATTGAGAATTTAATGTGTAGAATAAATCAAGCTTTGTGTGATTTTAATGAATATATTATACAAAATCTTATATAATATACACAGATGAAGGGTATCACAGCAATTTCTCTCATTCTTCTTCTATTCATATTTTCACCCGTGGGTGAGTCATGCTGAAAGTTGTGCGGACGCACTAAAAGGGCAGGCTCGTCCGAAGTGATACCATGAGCTCACAGAATGCTCAACGTGAAACGGTACTTTGTTTCGCTGAGGCTATCGGATCGGATAGTAGATATCGGAGGCCCTTCTAAATGCCGCTTAAGTAGTGTAAAAACCAGCAAAACAACCAATACGCGGACTGTGGCGAGATTGTCCATGGGCGGCGGTGTTCTCTTAGCATATAAGAGATCCACCTGCTCCGTTGTCCACTAATCCATAAAAAAAGGATTAAATACTGAATTTGTGCTTTTGTTGTTGTAGGTGGTAATATCTAGATCTACTGAAGCGTTCTTGAAGTCTTTCAACAATAGAAAGCTACGGTATTTGTTAATAACCTAGGATGAATATTAAAAGAAATTTGAAAGGTGTGTCTCTTATTAGTCCGATTTGCAAAGTAAATTGAAGAAAGAACGTTCCAACGATAATGTTCTACTCGAACGCCGCGTGGCCATAACGATGATAGTTAAATGACTGAGTTCGAGAGAAAAGTTGGGATGATGCCTATAAAAAGTCCACGACAGCATATATCAAACTTTTACAAGTTATATGGCAAAATAACATTTGCCGGGTCAGCTGGTGTTTTATATTTACCATGTATGCGTAAATTGATTATTCTATTCTTCAATACTTATTCGTTTTATTTGTTTAAATTTCAACCTCTCTCTATGGCGGTCTCTCTTGTCTATGGATCGTGGTCAGCACTAGAGTTACTTTTGGAGCGGACGTTCTGTCGCCATCTGTCGGGAGTAAGGTATTATTTGTAGTGAATGACTACTTGCTGTGTGACCATACGGTACAAGTAGTCAAAATTCCAGTTCAAAAAAAAATGTATGGAGCAAAAGGCAACGGGAAGTCACTCCATCTACTATATCCCTAGAGAGTTAGGCATGTAAAGTTTTAAAAATTTTCCACCAGATTCATAAACATATCTGTATATGTTGCATGCATTTAATAGCCACTAGAAGAACCTGTGCTGTTCTAGTGGCTATTAAATGCTTTTTAAATACAATTATATTGAAATGTATAAAATAAATACAAGACAGTGGAAAAATTAAGATGAAAAGAAAACAAAGATTAAGATTTCCTAATTGAAATAATAAAAAGCAATATATTATTAAAATAATATTTTCATTTTTAACATAATAGATATTGAATGCTGAACACAGCGAGCGAAAGAAAAACAATTCTAAAATAATAGCTCTCTGGAAATTCCAAGAAATTATCGTCCATTAAAAGAAGTCACGCTTATTTCCCGCGCGATGTTGCCGACTTCAATCGCTCTATTTCGCCTCCATTAAATCGATCTCGGGCTAATTCGAAATAGAAAAGGCTACATTAAATAATTTAAATTTATCGATACTCATAATAGTGAATCAATGACAGTTATATCTATATTTCAATACTAAATATAGGTAATCCAAATAGTTATTTCTATGTTATAAATGATGATATTGCAATATTGATTTTAAGATATTATATTTAATGTTGAGTTAGGTTTTGCATCATAATATTTAGTAAAAAATTGTCAGATGGCAACTTTATGTCGGCGACGGACTGTCTACTGTTACTAAAAGAGAAAGCACTATAGATTCTAGCATAAAAGACAAAGACAAAGTATACATGAGTTGTTCGAAGGAGGCTCTTTTATCTCCCTTCAACCTTCGCGTTAGAAAGGGATAGTGAAGGTCACGGCGTCCTTCAGAGCGACCATTTTAAAATAATATGCGTGTAAAATGTAATCATTTGTTATCATTATGATCACAAAGTGAGATCATAGTCAGAAATAATGTTATTATTCTGTTATTCTAATAAGTATTATTGAGGAGTTAGCTTTAATGAATATTAATATGAATCATAATACATATAGTATACAATTTACAAGTACATCGACAACTTCTGTGTACAACTCACTCGTGGTTAGTGTTGCCCAAATTCAGATGCAAGACGCAAGAGTGTTGCAGTCTGCCTGACAGCCTGTAAGACTCGTGCGTCTTGCAGGACTTAGTAAATAAGTAGTAAACTTCAATATGTCCAGCAGTAGACTTGATAGGCTGATGATGATGATGATGAAACTTCAATAAATAGCAATAGTCTAATAAGTAACTGCAAGACTCTTGCTGCAAGACCAAGACTTCGAGCGCAAGACCAAAACCAAGACCAGGTCTATTGTTGCAAGACCAAGACCAAGATCAGGTCTACTGGCGCAAGAACAAAACCAAGACTGGCTACGTCTGGTCTTGGTCTTACATTTGGGCAACACTACCATATAGGAGGAACCTGTTCCGATGTCCGCTGTAGAATAAAAAAAACTTTTATCATTTGCTATTATTATTAGCGTTATTGTAATAAACTCGGCCAGTTAACTAATTACAGTAGATACATTATTGTCTTTTCAAACCTAAATGGAAGCCATATTCTTAGAAAAACTTAATACATTATTATAATATTACGTGACAATCGCGAGGAAACGAACGCGGTAACCTTCTGCTCGACTTCCGCGTCCTTCACTCTCTTCCACCGACATTAATTTTGTTGCTATGCCGATACATTCAGGATAGTTTTATTATTTATGCTTTATGAACATAACACTGCGCTCTGTATATTAGGGAGTTGATAATGGTTTCAAGGCATTTAGTACTTACCTATTTGTGACCTGGGATGATACAATTAATTTCAGTTCTAGTAATTTACGCGAATGAATTAGACTAGAGGTAAGATATTTTTTATGGTACCTATAGCGGACAACGGAGCAGGTGGGTCTTCTGTATGGTAAGAGAACTCTGCCGCCCATCAACAACCGCGCGCTACAACCCACGCACTGGTTGTGACAGGCATTTTTTAGGCATTCCGATATCCTCACTCACTCAGCGAAACACAATAACAGCATCGTTTCACTCTGAGTATTCGGTAAACCTGTGGTATCACTTCGGACTACCGGCCTCACTTAGTGCGTCCGCATAAATTAAATTATAATTTATAATTGTCCGGACCGGGCTTCGAACCAGATACCTCTCCCTTCATGGTAGACATATGAACCCATTTAGCTATGAGGCTCTCAAAAAGATGTATATTATTCAATATCAATGAATCCTTTGCTTGGGTACAGACGGATGATCATGAACTTGGCTGAAACAGGCTTTTTATTAAATTGGTGCATCAACCATGAGCCCAAATAATCTTCCTTTTCCTTTTGTAGGTTACAATCATAAGCATCATCTATAAATTCTACAGAATTATGTGTAAAAATTGTATTCTACAAAAGCCGAGTTTTTTGTAATTTAGAAAAATCTGCAATTCCTACTGTTTGTGAGATCTCGCGCAAACATTACAATTTGCAATACTGTATACACTAATGTGTTAGACCAGTGTTTCCCAACCCGTGATCCGCGGACCACCGGAGGTCCGCGCGTGTATTTATGAGGGTCCGCGGTGTTATCTCTGGACCATACATAAATACTAATACCATTAATTTTATTGAGGGTCAGTGAAAACTGTCCTTGAATCCCCTGGAGGTCCGTGGCCGAAATAGGTTGGCAATCGTTTACGTTTTGTTTTTAATTTTTTTTAACTATTGTAATGAGTTTTGTATGCTTTAAGCTACTTAAATGTGCCACATTCTGTCGCCGTTAACGGAATTACGTCACGTATTCTCGTGTTGATGGTGTGAATTATCATCACCGACCTTTGAATGTAGAGGATACCGTGTTATCACTTATCTGCTGGCAGCGCTGTGGCGGGATGACGTCGCTCTCAATGAATGCCTCGAGCCGTTAAATTGCAATTACTTCTCACGTTCCACTGCATGAGCGCCATTTCTTTTTAGCATGGCTTTACCATCAAACGATACAATATTTGATTTCTGTATAGCTTACGATGTTACAATGGTATGAAATGAAATAAAATAAGATGAAATGTTTTTATTCAACTTAAATAAAAAAATGCAGCTCGTTGAATGTAAAATCAGTCTACCACCGGTTCCAAGCTAACCCCACTGAGAAGTTCCGGCGAAATAAACTCGGTGGGTGTAATTTTTTCTTCTGTGAGATACTTAAAATATCAGAGAAAAACAAAAAATTAGCTCTGAGAATGACTGTCATGACCACCTTATCCGCAAGGCGTGACATCATTTACAAAACCATTAACACTATAGTATGCTTTATCTCATAAACGTCCGTTAACAGTTTCTTTAAATTTATTTACAGAAAGGTTTTGTTCGCTTTCTGTTATCCTATTCTATCCTACCCTGTATTGCATTACAAAAGAATTACTTACTTTACTGAGTCTGATCTCTGGTAAAACCGTTCTATGCTCATTTCGTATGTTCCGATAACTCATGTCGCTTTTATTGACAAAGTCATTTATATTTTAATACATTACACTCCCCAAAATGTATTGAGATGTGATTTTTATCTAATAACAGGTGAAACAATGTTAAACGATAAATGAATTGTTATGCAGTTGTTAGCTGCATCGAGTGGGTGGTGTGTCCCGGGCGGCGCTCAGTCGGCCGGGAGTCGTCGATGACGTGACTCGCATTAACGTAATGTATGGGATTTAACTACGTGATACTGATGTATCTACCTGCGGCTAGGACCTAGCCCGCTAGCCTGCACGCCACCCGTTGCAGAGTTGTTGATGAGATTGGCGCGCCGAGAAGCAACAAGTGTGCAATGGTTAACACGAGCTGCGCGGTCTTCCAGTGCACATCCTCTTCGCACAAGCACAAAGGGCTTAGGTTCCACCAGTTCCCACGGGATGAGAGGTTCGATTTTAGTTATTTATATATTTATATGGAATACCTGCTGGATGCAGGTCGCCTCCGACAGGTATGCATGGAGGTCCAAGAGGGAGCCCTATGTCCAGCAGTGGAGGTCCTACGGTTGAAATGATTATGATAATGATTTATTTATATATCAGCCACATAGTTCCATACAGGTAATTACAATACAATCAAAAAGGAAAAAAAAACAAAAAAAACTGAATTTAGGTAGCTACCTCCACCCATCGTCCATAAATTTTGCTTTGAGTCTCTCCGACAGGCTCCTGATCGTGTCAACTCTGGACATAAATTTACGCTATTGTTTTCCTGGCTGCTGGATAGCGTGAAATGTGTTTACGAGGGCCTCCGCGAACATTTCGGAGCCACTACAGCCCCATTCAATGTCTAAATACATTGTTGGCAGCACGAATACCATCATGCATCTTATTGGTATAATCCAGAGCTGATACGTGTAGAAAGTCTGACAGGACAACAGGAAACAGCGTCGTTGCAATTTTTGTCCTCATGCTGCGTTTAATTTTTGTTCCCAGATGTCATTTGTGGGTTAAAGCTTGTAAGCGGCCCGATCTACTCGGCAGAGATGGCGATCAGTTAAAGAATATGCATATTTGCAGTCTACATTTCGAGCATCGAATGTATGGAAAGTTGCTTCTTAAAAAGTCAGCAATGCCAACCCTGAACCTACCCGCCACGGCGACCAAGACCGTGTCGACACAAACTGACAACCCTGATGCTCACATGGCACTGCATATCCTTACGAGTCAGGGTGTTCAGACGGAGGGTGATAGTAGCCCGGCCGTGAATCTTGACCAATTTCTGAAGGCATGTGACTCCTTCCTGCCTCGCAGCTTGGGGTCCTTTGTTAAAGCTCACTTGTATATGGCGCACCAGAACACCTGAGGTTATTCTTAATATTTCATATTGTGCTAATCCTTATCTATGATTATGTTCGTTTTGTCCAGTAGGGTCTGAATTAATGGACTCCGGAGACCTCTATAACTTTTCGATTGTTCATTTGTATTTCAGAGAATTTATATTTAGTATAAAACTTTGTCATTAGAACGTGAATATTTTGCAAGGATACTTAATTTAAATTATAGTTTTTATAATTTCGCGATAAATATCTTCAATTATTTAACCCAAAGTCACTTAAAGTTTTAAATGTATTAAAACTGATTATAATAATAGCAATAACAGAAAAATATGAATATGCTGATGCAATTTTCTTTATTTTTACCGCGTGTATGTCAATTGTCATTGTCAACGCCAAACCCGATTATACATTTTCAAAGTTCAAAGGTCATATTATCTGTGGTTTAATAATGTAATAAGTTCGTCCATGACGGCAGAGTTATTATGGCGCACGCAAAGTTCATTGTAATTATTATTGTTACTTCGTTGATTATAATTAAAAATAAGTATTTCATTGTGTATAACGCAGAGACAGTGCTTTGATTGAACTCTATTAGCCAATAAGTTACTGCAGTACTTCTATTTCTCGGCTTCATAATCGAACACATGTACAAAAAACAAGCCGAAACAATACATATGTTTATATGCAATAGAAGCACCTAAATAGTTTTAATAACAGGTTTCGCATAATAATAAGTAGCAGAATTAAATGTAAACAAAATACTGATTCGTATTCAAGTCGCTCCAAGGTCTTCTAATATCTTAGTAGGTACGCTAAGCGCCTCTACTTTGAGTTAATACTGCGAACTATTTACAATTTAATGTCATCCATAAAATTATTGATATAAGATATATCAAAAGTTGTATTCAAAATATACCTACGTCTCTGTAACTTTATTGTTGGTTTTAAGCAACAAAGTAAAATGTCGTTATAATATAGTTTACTCATAAATTTAAGTATTACTTAATTTAAGTATTACTTATTGTTAAGCATTAGAAAATCATATACAATAAGATGCCGAGATATTTGAAAAATTACAAAAAATCACATAACAAAACACAAAATGGACGCGGCACATTCAGAACGGAGCGAAAATTGGAGTAAAATCATTACTAATTGGTATCATAAAGGAAGACGGAGACAGATAATTGGTTTTTTATTTGGTAATGGCCACTCGCTGCTGGCCTGTGCGGAATCCACAGATTAACGCGGGCAGAAGGCGAACACGCGGGCTCGCTGAGAATTAAAAAAAAATCCGCGACTAACGCAAAGGCGTCTTCTGAGAGACACGAACCTCGGCTAGGGCTGTCGCTGGAGAAGTTTGAGCCCGAGCAGCCAGACGGTAGTTCACGGATGTGTGCCTGGTAGAGAAAATGGGTCTTCATCATTTCGCCATCATTTCTGGCGAACAGACGTTTGGAACATGAAGTAAAAGAATGTGGTCTAGAGAAGACAGAAAAAGATCGAAGACAGAAAAGCGTGGAGAAGATCTTTGCCAACGGCATATTAAAATTGAAAGACAATCTTTTTTGACAGAGCAACAGATATTAATTATTATTTTTACAATTAGTAATATTGGTAGGTAATTTGTAGCTATTCGAAATTATATGTAACCAAAAATGAGGCAGTAAAAAGCAAGTACCTAACTCATTTATTCCGCGCGAGATACATCACAGAATAATAACAATTCAAGTTCAAGGTTTCGAACTAATCGTGGAACTTTTTCGCAATTAAAAGCTCCGTTCTTGCTGAGACAAAATAGACGCTTTTCCCGCGCAATATAGTCTACAACTGCCTACACATCTATCGTCTTATTAATAATCTCACCGGAGTCCGTGACATAATGGTGGAGAAACTTGACAACTAGCTTATAGATACAATGTACCAAAAGCACTTAGCAACCCGAATATAAGCTAATATTATTAAATATATCCAAATGATAGAGTTTGAATAAGAGTCTGTAACGTTATGTAAAAGGTAATAGATATTATAATAAGCCAAGCATTTAAATGAATTATATATCTTTGTTCGCCTTTTACTATCCTAAACAAGCAATTTAAAATCTTCCAGCAATCGAAGCTCGAATTCGGGACGGAAGAAATGGGCTTTCCCGCAACTCGCATCGGTACGTCTACGCAACTCATTTTTACAAAGTTGTTGACATATTTTTTGGTTAATGAAGGTTGTAATAGAATTCTTTAGATTATTTTTTGTATTCAACAAATTATAAACTAGATTCTTATTACTAATTATCAGATCGGTATAAAAATCACAGACCATAGAGAGAGATAATTTTTCACAATTACATCTGTGTGGTTTTTCTTTTTATCTCTATGGTTTTGAAACTTGGCTATTAAAGCAGAGTGCTCATGTCTTATCTATGTAATCAGTGTTTGCAAAAAGGACGATGCGATTTGGAGGTTGAGATCGAGATAAAAGTTTATTTTTTGAAAAGCAATTACAATAACAATCGGTATCCCAATTGTGTTCATAAAAATTGAACAATATTTCTTTTTTACACATTTGTAGTGAAGTTGAAATGCGGATTTATAATAAGCAACAAATTTAATTCTGAAACGAAAATAACAATGAAACCCCCATTAGCACTTTTTCTTCATAAGTAATGAGTAAATATAGAAACGATTTGAATTCGCCTATTCGGCACGCGGCATTTGTATGGGCGGTGCCACGTGACTGCTAATTCTATTTACAATGAAGTCGAGTGCTAAGCGAGCTTCGAAATGTATCAAAATTCTAATAACGCTATGGAATAACAGTTTATGGACAGTTAAAATGGCATGCCGGTGCTCTGAAGTGCTGATTGCTTGTACATACTTAACTGCTCACTTCGTACTCGAATGACGGGCACATCCGCGTGAGGTCAGCCGGGGTCAACTTTCGAACCATTGTTGCTAAGCACATTTTGCCTCCAAACAAAAATGGCAGCCGTGCGAGCACTACCATTGTGTGAAAATTATTTCAGTTTTATTGATCCTCACCGAAAGTTCTGTTTTATTTTTACAACATTTGAACTCATTTTATGGGTAATTAAATTTTATTAATTGGAAATAAATTGGCCGGAGATACACATGTGAATAAAAACTCATCTATTTTGGAAGTTGTTGCAGATGGCTTTGTCATATTGAATGTTTAGCTGACCCGGAATATGTTTTTGCTTTAGAATATATGCATGTTAGATAAGCTATTGTTGACTTTTTCATTTTTATAGACATTATTAAGCTCTACGACTTGTCTATAGAACTCAGTGTCTGTCATTATTAAGGCGGCGTTCGTAAGAAACATTATCGATAGACCGTTTTTTCTTCGACTTACATTTTTTTATGGGAATGCTGGCAAACGAGTATGAGGCTCACTTAGGGTAAGCGGCCCGCCGCCCATGGACATCGCTAGACCTTGCAGTGCCGTGGATGCGTTGCCGGTCTTTAAGGAATAGGTGCGCTGTAATCTTGAAGGTTCTTCTTGGCAGCTGATTCCACAGAGTCGTGGTGCGCGGTACAAAATGCCTTAAAATGCGCTCAGTTGTGAAACGACAAACATTGAGGTGATAACGATGAAACTTTGTATTCTGCCTCGATGTTCGTTGATGTAATTAAGCTGCAGGTTGAAACATTCAACAGCTTCTACGAACATTCCGCATGATAAATGCGCTCTACGCTGAACGCGATCTAGAGGAAGAAGCTGATATTTGGGAGCTCCCACCGAGAGAAGCAGCAAAACTATGAGGCCGAATTACTTTGCTAATCTGATTACCACGAAAAAGTCATTTCATTTTTGGGGATAATACATACTAACCTATGTTACTCACAAATGGCGTAGCTTTCTATTGATGAAAGAATTTTCAAGATCGATTCAGTAGATCCAGAGATTACGATGACACAACCCCACAAATTTTACCTCTTTTAAATAAAATTGTCATCCGTGGGAGAGCCAAGCATATGCGGACGCACAATTGCGCCGACTCGTCTGAAGCGTGATAGCACGTGCTTACAAAATGCTCAGCGTGAAATGGTACTGGTAACTATGGCGCGGTTATCTATGGACGGCGGTGTCCTTATACCATATATGATACCCATCTGATTCGTTATCCGCTATACTATAAAATAAAATTAAAAGTCTAGAGTTAACTTTAGGTCGAGGCGAACCGATATTATATATTTCTTTTTCTTTTATTCGACGTCGCGTTTGATGACTTAATCAAACAATTGATTCAAGACGTTGCGCAAAAAACAAAGAACAATAAGTCTGTCGAAGCATGCAATCGTAAAAGTTAAAATTGTTTTAACATTTTTTACAAGACTAGCGAAGATTGACGCACGGTTCACGAATTTATCTTTGGAATGTCGGGCGATGTCATTTCTGTAATTCTCTACAAATTCTATCTATTATAAGTAAAGGTGAGTGTTTTTAAATTCATGTTAAGAGTTTGTACTTGAAACGTTGCTTTTATTGTGTTTCGCTGAGTGAGGATATTGAGGATCTAAAAATGCCGCTGAAACGGCGTTAAAAATCGGCAACAAAACCAATGCGCGGACTGGAGCGCGGTAGTCTATTGGTGGCGGTGTTTTCTTACCACAGCAGACCCACCTGCTCCGTTGTCTGCTATACTATAACGAAAACATTAACACCGACTTCATTCTTGTGCTCATATCTTTCATTAAATCATAAGTGTTTAATGAAATATTAATCGTAAGAATTAACAAGAAACCGGCTCCGCAGCTACAAAGTCAATCTGTATCTAGCAGGTACGTTCTTATATACCTTATAAAAAAAACATTCTATATCTCTCTCTAATTACAGCATATGAAAGGGACAATGAATTAAAAGTAACTCGTTATACAGTAGCTAAATAATTATTAATAGAATCTCTTCAAGGAGATGTAATCTCTAACAGCGTGTAAATTAAGTGTAAAATTAAAAAGCGTGAAGCCTCCTACAGTGCCGAGCAATAAACATAACTGCCGCACTACATGTTATATCGCTGTGCCCAAAAGTAAACGAGCACACTCTAGATAACAACTTCGCATAAAAAGCCCTCAGTGCCTGCAAGATACGAGCAATCAAAGACCTTATAGCCACAGGCAAAGATCCCAAACCACTTTGTGGTGCGAAGGACGTTACACACCTAAGGAATCGTGGCCAAGCAACGAGATGTTAGATTAAAGCGTAAACAAGTTTGGTATCTACACGTGTACGGGCGAGAGACGCAAGAGCTACCACCAAGGATAGGAGTTTCTTCGTTTTGAACACAATCTTGATGAATATTCAGATTGAACGACTCGATTCAAGCCTGCCATAAGACGATACATGTTATATATCTAACATGTTACATAATTTAAGGCTAGTCCTTGAGAGCCTCGTAGCTTAATGGTCTTAAAAGTGTACCATGAAGTGAGAGGCATCGGGTTCGAATCCCGGTCCGGACAATTATAATTTATTCGATCTCTGGAGGGTTTCACAGTGGCCGAGCGAGTGTCTTCATACTGTCACACCAGTGGGAGAGCTATGGTGAAGCATATGCTAACGCACTAATTAAACAGGTTCGTCCGAAGTGATACCACGGGCTCACAGAATAGATACTCAGCGTGAAACGGTGCCTCTACTGTGTTTCACTGAATGAGTGAGGATGTCGGAGGACCTTATAATTGCCGCTTTAGCGGCTTAAAAAACCGGCAACACAACCAAAGCGCAGACTATGGAATTGTTATTCATGGGCGGCCGTGTTCCCTTTTCATATAGGATATCCACCTGCTCCGTTGTCCGCTATACCATAAAAAAGGCGAATAACAAGTCCTTATACAGATACATATGTGGTTAAATAGAGAAAACCTGAAAATAATAAGTTACTTGTAAACAAATATAGTCTTTAACTATCATCTGACACGAGATAAACTTATTAAAACAGGCTCTATGCAATTACGTAAGAAAATAGGATGCGGTAAATGACATAAGCGTTTCCGTCCCGAAATTATAATTGAAGTAAATTCAATTACGGCGCTCACTCTCCGCTCGCGCGCTGACATCATACTTAATTACACTTCTCAAAATAACACGCTGTTTAATTATTAATTGCTGTATTAACTTATACAAAACACTCAAATCGAGAGGTATCCGGTTCAAATCCCGGTACGAACAAAAAATTATATAATTTATTCGGTCTTTGAAAGGGTTTGACAATGAATGGTATCTTAACATTGTCGCACCATGAGCCAAGCTGAAGCATATGGTGATGCACAAACTGGGTGGTCCGAAGTTATACCACAGGCTCACAGAATACTGAGCGTAAAATAGTACTTGTACCTACTGTGTTTCGTTGAGTAAGTGAGTATATCAGAGGATATCTTGAAATTATGTCGTTTAAGTGGCCTAAAAACCAACACACCACACCCAAACACCAACATAAATAAGACGCTGACTGTGGCGCGGTTTTCTATGGGCGGCGGTGTTCTCTTCCCATATAGGAGACCCTCTGCCCTGATATCCACTGTACCAACCATAAAAAAATACCTTTATAATGCTCGTAGGCGGATATTACTTATACACTTACTATTTTTCTTCTGTGACGTTCTTTAACACAATTAATATCCCGCCTTCAATATTGGCTTTAAATACATTATTATGTAAAGTGAAGACATTTTTCGTTTCTCCCAAAAAATTTACATATCAAACTACTATTTGCATAACGAAATGAGTAGAATCCCGTAATATCATAATTAATAAGAAACGGTCCAACATATTTGTCAACAAATATCTTTCATGAACATCGATCAGTTAATACAAAATTAACATGCCAATAAAAATTGTTATCGCTTCCCAAATAGCTAATTCAGAAAACAAATCCCGAGGCTTAAATGACGCGTTCGCGGTGTTTTGGGCGGGTCACGCGTTCGATAGTTTCAGCAAATCCTTCCACTTCGTTGCCTGTTTGTTCCGAATCCAGTCTATTTCTGTAGATAACCATGAGCTGCCCGTCAATTCTATTGCTTGTTTTCCTATTAGCGAGTGTGCTCTAACTTTGGTACCGGCCTATTTCTACAGTGCGTGTTCATTGCGCGCTAAATTTAAGTTCAAGTTACAAAATAAGACACGTCTTTCAAATTTGAGTTTACTTTTTTTATTGTATAGCGGAAAACTTATCAAAAGGTCTCCTATATGGTAAGAGAACACCGCTACCCATGGATAACCGTGCTAGAGTCGGCGCATTAGTTGTGTTGCCGGCTTTATATGCCGCTGAAGCGGCACTTTTAAGGGTTTCCGATATTCTCACTCAGCAAAACTCAGTACAAGCACCGTTTCAAGTACAACTACTATTTCGCTCTGAGTATTCAGTGAGCCCGTGGTATCACTTTGGTCGACCCAGCCCTATTAGTGCGTTACCGAACTTATGTATGAACTTATTGTTCGCTATACAAGAAAAAAGTCAATTTTATTAAATCAGTGTATGTAGCGTATGTACTTTGTCATTTAGTTGAATAAAAACAATTCACTTCAAGGTCAATCTGCAAAGTTTTACAATTAAACTAAAACGAACTCTACAGCAATGCAATCAGAGCTCTTATCCGGTCCTAGGTTCAAATAGAACCCAGCTGCAGCTAATACAGTAATACTTCAACTAGGTCCGTAATTATAATTTGCATCTAAACGCTTACAGTCAAGGCACAGAACCATCGACATAATTAAACGATGCAAGCAATTCAAGTACACAGGGCAGCGTAATAAGGGTCAGATACAGATAAAGTTGCAGCTTATCGAATAACAAAAGTTAACATGGCTTTGTATATGGCATGATGTATGCGACGCATGCGATTCTAGTCCTAGTTGCGGTTGCGTTCTGCCTAAATTCCCATGATGGAATAAGGATTTACATACGAGGAGCCTCGTGCGAAGTGAGTCAGAGCGAGCAAACAGACTGAACGACGCCGGTGTTGCTATGTGGTTGTACTGTGTGGCTTAAGTGTCGGTTAAACACTCACTTTGTAAGGAGGATTATTCTTCAGGTCGTTTTACGATGTCATTTTGTATGCCTTTACGACTGTACGTGGAAATTACATATTCATACGACGAATCAACGGTAGAGGTCATATCGGTTCCCTCGCATATAGTACCCAATAAATTGCGCGCCTTGACACGGTATTATTACTCTGACAGATGAAACGAATCACGGTTAATTTACAAATACATGAGGAGCGGTCGTGATGCCCTACAACTCATACAATTCCCTAATTGTATATTAGGTTCATAAATTATGATCTTAAAAACATCCAATTTAAAAAAATGAGTAAAAAATACACAATATTCAGGATTAAACGGTACTAGTACCTACTGTGTTTCGTTGAGTGAATGAGGATATCTGAGGCCCTTGAAATAATGCTGCTTAAACGGTGTAAAAAGGCGACAACACAACTAATTCACGGATTCTGGCGCAGTTGTCTATGGGTGACGGTGTTCTTTTATCATACAGGAGACCCACTTGCTCCGTTGTCTGCTATATAAGAGAACACAATAATCCAACGCAGAAAGCTGTGAGATAATTTTTGCCGATAATACGTGCTGATGTCATTCACTGTGAGTGAAATACAAAAAGTGGTTACAGCTTATTATTATATCTGACAAAGAAATGCCCGCAGCTTCGTCTGAGTGGAACGATCGTAAAAATACGAAAGTTTTTACTTTGACCCATTTTTATAACAGTTTTTTATTGAAACCACCTCGCAATATATATTATTCACGTCTTGAACGCCTTTAGAGTACATATTTAAGTTACCTTTTGAATGTTCTATTTGACTTTAGGAGTAACGAGCGTGCCTATCCCTTAAAATCCAACAACGCATCCGTGGTCTTGCAATGGCTGGGGGTGTCCATGGACGGTGGACCGCTTATCCTAGGTGAGCCTCCTGCTCGTTTCCGTTTCCATAAAAAAAATATTTATGTATTTATTGCTTAATGCGATATTTCGGTTATTATTATGAATAGGTGCGCCTTATTCAGCTGTATTGTGATGTGGATATAATTTCTATTTAATAACATAGTAACCCGTACAGGTAATTGAATAGTGACGTCGTTTGTAGAATCAGCTTAACGACCGCGTCGTCCACGGTTCATTCGCCGTCAGATTAACTAACTATTGAATTTTTAATGAATGCCACTCCCTCTATTGTAGCACTCATTATTGGGAACATTATATGGAACATATAAATATGTGTAGAACGAACTGTAGCAATTTAAGTACAATAATGAATATCTATTGTGAGATAGAAATGGATAAGAGCGTGTCGTATCTAAGCGGTCTTTTAAGCCCACCACAAAGCGAATGATATCGGGTTCAATCCCGGGCGAATAAAAATTATAATCTATTCCGTCTTTGAAAGTGGCCGGTCGAGTATTAACACTGTCACACCCTTGGAAAAACCTTGCTGAAGTATATTCTGATGCTCTGATAGGGCTGGTTCCTCCGAAGTATTACCACACCCTCACAGAATACCAGCGTGAAACAGTACTATTTTTCGCTGAATGAGAGAGGATATCGGAGGTCCTTGAAGTATATCGTTAAAGCGGCGTAAAAAGCGGACAACTCAACCAAAGCACAGTCTTGATCAGTCAGTGATCTCTTATCACAGACGAGACCCGACTGCTCTGTTGGCCGTTATACCATAAAAATGAACATAATATTTGCAATAGATATATAATATATATATATATATTACTGTTACAATAATTTTACTTCCATAATAATATATGTTCCATAAGAATGTAATAACATTGAAATTAAATATTATAAAGATAAGTTATTTTACACAGTCTGATCTTGAATCTCAGCATATATATACGATTTAGATTTATTCCTATTTGAATAAAATTAATAATTAAATACTACCTGAACAAAAATCATTTAAATAATTATTTTTAAATAATATTTAGTATAAAAGAAATACGATCTTCACAGGACCAGTGTCAGTGCGTATTACGTATGATACAACGATGATATTATAACGGCCTCTGTAATTAGGGAGGGTTCCTTTAATGAGGGATCAAAAGAAAAATAAGCACTTAGGAGAAATAATACGAAAAGAAATAAAACCTTCGAAGAATCCTCTAATTATTCGAAGGGCGGCGCCCGATGGTGGCGTGTCTCTATGCTTCAGTAATCGCTTTCCATACTTCTAAACGCTGATACTCTAATGTGGATCAATTGAAGACAATTAAAAAAGCCCCGAACGATAATTTGCAATTAAGAATATCCAATAGTGATTTGGTTATTGATATATTTGCAATGAGAACTTAATTTATTATATATAATATTTTTATAGTATGTTAAATAAATGATAACAATAAATTTGTGTAATTACATTTCATGTTCTAACTAATGCAGTATTTTTTATGCTATAGCGGACAACAAAGCAGATGGGCCTCCTATATGGTAAGAGAACACCACAACCCATGAGCAACTGTGCCACAGTCCGCGTATTGGTTGTGTTGCCGGCTTTTTACACCGCTTGAGCGGCATTTTTAAGGGCTACCGATGCGAAACACAGTACAAGTACCGTTACACGCGGAGTATTCTGTGAGCTCGTGGTGACACTTCGGATCAATTAGTGCGCCAGCATATGCTTTAGCATGGATCTCCCACGGGTGAAAAGTATAAAAGATAAAATGCACCAAATTTCAAAATTTTAAGTAATTTGAAGCTAACCACGAAACCGTGGTTAGCTGGCCAAAAACCAGTTTCGGTCAGACTCTACCAATAATTCATTGAATATACCTTCGTATACAAATCTAAGATCTGTTTTGTCTTGAAACATCCGTATTTGAAATAGAAGCAACATACAAATAAAAGGCATCACGAAACATGATTAACAGTAATATTATTAATGTAAATCAATTGATTTTATATTTAACGTCAACTTAGTTTGTTTAAATATAAATAAATTATTGAACGCTCTAGCTATAAGTTTGAAAAACAGCATCAACAGTGACTTCATTGAACAAAAAGAGAGTTTACGTCCACAAAAAGGCTCTGACGCTACAATTTCATGTTCCAATGTTTATCGAAACTGGCTTTGACAGCTTTGTTGATGGAGACAAATATACTCATACTCCTTGTATTGAAAGAGAACGGCGATAGATTTCGAAAGAAATAAAACGAATTATGTAAAAAGCAGTGCAAGAGAAAAGCTGCTCTATGCGGGTGTGCTAAGATTGAACGTTTTATCTGTTTAGTTTGTATGGAAACTGGTGTAACTGGTTGTTTCGGAGGCTCGCTAGCCGTCCAAATCCCAGAGACGCAGCACACAACGAACAAGCCTAGGTCATAATGAAATAACCTTTCTAATAGTTCACAGTGTAGCTTAAAAATAAACAATTGTATAGTAATTTTTATGGTGTTAACTTAATTATTTACATTATTAGGATGTATATTCAATGCACATCTCTTTACTTACTAATTTACAAAGCAATTTACAAATTAGAAGAAACAAAAATATTACGACTCAGGAAACACAAAACGCTGAATCCAGGTTTTGTTATGCTCTTATAACTTTAATTAAGTTGTGATTTGTTTATTATCAGTAAAGGCAATAAAAAAGCAGTTATGCTATACACTTAAGAGCCACTTGGCACAGTGGTATTGTAAAGTACCGGTAAGGTGCCGGCTTCGAACCTCTCCCGGAATAGAATTGATAATTTTATTTTAATTTTATATGGGCATTGATCTCTTACTTTTACCATTCGGGATAAGTTCTGTTATCCGCTATTTAATACCAAATTTATCACGACAAATGTATCAAATAATTAATTTAATGATTGTATAATCGCATATCATATGGTATATAAGTAACTACTAAATAATTCTTAATGCTGGAACAAAAATTCATTGCATCGGTATTAAACATACATATACTAAAAAAAGTAACAAAGTAAGGTTTTTTGGTTCTATTTGATTTAAGAAGAAAACTATCTTCAAATGAAAAATGATAAAGATATCTCGAGAGCGTTTTAAATATTGGAAAACTCTTAAATTTTCATCCCGAGGAAACCTTTGAAAATCCTATTGAAATACATTTTATTTGCAACGGAATATAAGGTAATTTTAATTTACTAACGAGCAAGCGATAGCCCTGATTAGGTACCTACATTTAGTAGCTACTGACTTACGCGCTATTACACCCACGCTACTAGTGCTACTGCCAAATGATTATGCACTTTATACTAAGGTTTTACAGCTCATAATTCATAGGATATTGACTTGCGAAAGCGTAGGCAGTTTTGTTACCAATTTGACTTAGGGTTTAGAAGTTTTTTTAATACATTGAAGTTCAGTGACCTTGAAATTAGAAAGATTTTTCATTTAATACTCTGCGTGCTAGGTATAAAAATATGCTGTATCATTAATATTATTAAAACATGAAACTCTGTGAAGATGTATTAATATTTGTCATGCTATCATAAAAAAATAAAGTTATTTTTATGAATTTAAATATTTAAAGATTTATTGCTGACAAGCGGTAATTTCGTCGGTATTTATACATTACATTATAAATTGCAAATAACACAGTTTAGAAAAGTATACAAATGAAATAAATGGTAAAAAAATCATTCTGTCATTGTTATCTAAGATACCATTGCGCAAAACATTTTTTAAATTAGTTTTTGGCTAATGTCGTTTCTACAATTCTATGGTAGAGCCTACAGTGTTCGGTGGCGAGAGGAAGTATAGTAGTCTCCAGAGGTCGTGTAACTGTGAAGTTGTCATCTAAGTTCCCGCAACTTAAACTAGTTTAGTTACGAGTGTACCCTGGGGCTGTTACTGACAACAGGTTTTTGATATCGAATGCTCTGTTCCCAAGAATCTTTTTCTAAAAAATCCCTACCCAAAATGCAAGTTAAGTCCAAGGTCAAAACTATTAAATATGTGTCTTCTATTATTTTTGTGTAATATATATTTAATTTTTATACATTAATATTAATATATATATATTATATCTGATACTTTTTAGAGATCCTCGTTAGTTTAGCGGTTTTATAAGTCTACCATAAAGCGAGAGATATCGGGCTCGAATCCCGGTCCGGATATTTATAATTCAATTTATAATTTATTTGATCTCTGGATGGGGTTGACAATGGCCAGGCGCACGCGTGGGAGAGCGGTGCTGAAGCATATAGTGACGCACTGATTGGGCCGGCTCGTCCGAAGTGATATCACAGGGTAATAGAATACTCAGCGTGCTGCGTGAAACGGTTGTGGTACCTACTTGCAACGGTACGGACAGTGGCGAGGTCGTCCATGGAAGGCGGTGTTCTCTTACCATATAGGACATCCACCTGCTCCGTCGTCCGCTATAACATAAAAAATGCCACAATTATTGTCAAAAATGCTATAATTATAGTAATTAATGCCTCATTTGTTTTTATTGCATATATCAAACGTTGAAAATTAAAAAGTTAACTTATCGTCTGACCATTCAATACATTCTAATTTTATAATTACTAAATATTACCATAGAGTCGATACTGGGTGCGTAGTTTGCTTTAAATTTAACCATATAGCATATGCTGACGCACTGATTAGGCCGGCTCGTCCAAAGTACCGCGGGCTCACAGAATACTCAGCGTGAAACGGTACTGTGTTTCGCAGAGTGAGTGAGAATATTGGAGGCCCTTCAAGGTGCCGTTTAAGCGGCCAGTGACGCGGTTGTCCATGGGCAGCAGTGTTCTCTTACCATATATGCTATACTATAAAAAAAATCTGAAAGGGATGACAGCGATTACTGAGCTAATGTAAAGAATTGTTCGAATTGGAAATTTCCTTTTTCGATATTGTTTAAAAAGTCGCGTAATAATTGATTCGCTTTCACGATCGCATCCAAGGGGCCTTCGTGGACTGCATCCGTCCCGTTCTCTGATCGTGCGTCAGAGCAGGTCGGTTGACGGACCGGTTCATCCACTTTGACGTAAAATATTTTTTACTTGAAGATTTAGGATTATGGCCGTCGATAATGTTTATGTGTTCCTTTATTGCTTCTCCACAAATCCTTAAGCTATCTTTTATCTACAAGTGGATAGCTTAGCCATTTTTAATATTGTTAGAACTCACTAATCATATATTATTCGTATTTACAACTTTATTTTATTCTATATCGGACAAGGGAGCAGGTGGGTTTCTTAAATGGTAATAACACCGCCGGCCATCAACAACCGCGCCACAGTCCGCACATTGGTTGTGTTGTCGGCTTTTTACTCCTTTTTTAAACGGAACTTTTATGGGACTCCGATATCCTCACTCACTCTTCGAAACACAGTACAAGTATCGTTTCACGCTGAGTATTCTGTGAGCCCGTGGTATCTCTTTGGGAAAACCTGCCCAATTAGTGCATCAACCTATGCTTTAGGATAGCCATGAATGAATGGACACTGGAATGGATCTGACTATATTTCTTCATTGTTGTTTTTTTATGAAAATAGATTCAAACGCGCAGGAGGTTCATGTAGGAAAAGCAGCCCTGCCAGTGAACACCCGCAGCCCTTGTAGAGCCAGGGGTGCATTGCCGGCCATTAAGGAATGTGTGCGTACTTTTCTTGAAGATCACAAGTCGTATTGGTTTGGAAATACTCCCGCTGGCAGATGATTCCACAGAGAGGTTGTGCGTTGCGCAAATTGCCTTAAAAAACGTTGTTTGGCAAACTTTGAGGCAATAACGATGGAACTTAAATTTAAATAAATATTTTTTTACATTTAATTTTACTCACATAAGCACAGAGATTATTTTACTATAGTATAGCGGATAACAGATCAGGTGGGAGATGTATGTTTGTATGTAATTGTATGTGATATGTATGTTTAGGGTTCAAAATGGGTAATGTTAGCACTAAACAAGAGATGTTGAAGTATCGCCCGCATGGCTGCTCTGCACTCCGGACAGGGCTCTCGAAACGTAAATAACCTATTCAACCAGTATCCGTTTTTTATAAGTATGACAATGAAACTGCCTAGTGCCCGACACAAAAACACTAAAGACGTTAATGCAGATTTTTATCAAAACTATTATGTGATTTGTAATAAAACCTCCCAGTTTCTAATAGGCTTTTACTAGTTAAAATAGATATTATGATTTAAAACGATTCTGTTATTCATTATAGTGGATTACCAGGCAAATTGTATCATAATTTATTTTTAAGTTTCAATTAATTAAATAAAAGACGTGTTTCTGTCAGTTTCTTTCGCGATGTATTCTTTCAGTGAAACACCTTGTGAAATTATAGAAAAATCCAAATTTGACGTTCACAAAGTGACACTTTGTATCGTATTTTGAAATAAATATTTTGACTTAAAATTTGAATAAGTAAAGCTGATTTATTTAATGTTATTCAAATAATTTCAAATGCGTTTTACTTATAATAATAGGTATCTTTATCATATCTATAAAAATATAACTTCACGTTAAATTTTCTTAAAAAAAGTTGTACAAAATATTTGCTCCTATAAACTGTATGATTAAAGATAGACGCAACATGGCGGTTAAGCAGAAATTAAAGACTGAGTTGAATTTTTATTCAGTTTAAAGGGTTACCGAAATCGTGTATAAGGGGTCAGAAATGTAGAGGGAGAGACCCGGGCACGTACGGGACGGCTGCAGTTGATTCCGACCCAAGATAGCGGTTACGGCAGAGATCACGTCCCGCCAGCGCTGCGCATACAACGCTCTTTCGTGGGATTACGTAAGAGGAAAGCATAAGGTTATTTTTTATGGCATAGCGGACAACGGAGCAGGCGGCTCTTATATATGGTAAGAAAACACCGCCGCCCATGGCCAACGACGCCACAGTCCGCGCAGTCGTCGTTTTTGCCGGGTTTTTTCACCGTTTAAACGACACTTTTAAGAGCCTGCAATATCCTCACTCACTCTGCGAAACACAGTACAAGTACCGTTTCGAGCTGAGTATTCTGTTAGCCCGTGGTATCACGTGATATTACTCATTTTAGAGAGAAAAGTTAAGGCCAAATATCGCGATACAGAGTGAGTCAGCGGCTAATCGCGAACACATTCTTATTATGGTAATAAGTGAGATTTGGACCACCCAGCGATGAAAACGGTTGTACATAATTTATTTTATTTTATTCATTACGCGAGCTCTTGGTACTTAGGTATGCGTTGTTTTAATAGACTAATTAAGCATCTACATTACTTACCATAGCGCCACAATCGTTACCAAGTTAAATTTTTTTGAAATGGTGGCAAACGAGCAGGAGGCTCATCTAGGGTAAGCGGTCCTCCGCCCCTAGTCTTGCAGCACCGCGAGTGCGTTGTCGGTCTTTTTGAAATATGTATGCTGTTGTCTTGAAAGTCCCAAGTCGTATTGGATCAGTGGAATAATATTCCTCCGATAGAGATAAGAGATAGCCAAACTGTCTCTAGAGGTTAATCAATATAACTAAATACCTCTAGTCAGCCTCGTTTATCGTGGGGCAATCCTGGGATGAACGCTGTGCATGGGAACATTACAACACAAAAGCTCCGAAAATGCCAATCAAAGTGTTATTTCAATTTGAATTATAAATATTACACTAGATAACTAGACTACTGTACGAAAAATAGAAATATCCCTATGCATTACGAAAACATAATGTGTGTGCGAAAGAGTCTTAATAAATTCAAATTAAATAGCTATCAAAATTTTAATACAAGGAATAAAGATAAAAGCGGTACCTAGTTTTAGGTTATCTAAACCAAGTAAAAAGACTTTCTTGGGAAACTGTGTTTGTTTATATAAAGAAATCCCTAGAGATGATCGATCTTACAGAAAGTAAATTCAAGAAGCTTGTAAAAAATACTTTAGTCAAGAAAGCTTATTATAACATAAAATAATACATAGAAGACATCGGCACATGGACATTTTTGTACAAGCTCCAGTACCTTTAAAACTAACAATAATAAACCAACTACATATTGTAAATTTGGCGATAAAAATGTGAAAACCTATGAGTTTCTTGTTGGTTGTTCTCGTAGAGGTATATCTTCCGAACCAATGGTAGCTTTACTATTGTAAATTGACTTGCAAAAGTGCTCCTTGTGGCCCATTTGGATAATGATACAATATAAGAAACTAGAACAAAACATAACCTTAGCCACACCTATCTTGGCGTGACGGTGTCATTAGAACCGCGATAGCACTCGGCTAAGACCCTTTCAAATATTGTCCTCGTGACTATTTATCTTTCAATAAATGTGAGTATTATTTTAAGACAAGCTCTCGTACCTTTTGTATCTGTTACTTGTTTGGCAACAAAGTTGCATTTGTAATTACAACCTGAAACCATTCCTCAATTCGAAGCTTAAAGATTGTTTTCCTGTGAGCGCGTTTGGCACGTGAAATGATGATGGTTATCTCTCATTGTCGGATGTAACTATATATATACGTAGGGTTACCCGTTACCGACTAAATAAATTCCAAATTCATTAAATAAATCTTCCACCGATCGTCAAATGGTTCAGGAAATGCGAATTACACGTTTTCTAATTATGGGTCGCATGTACTATAAAATATGAAACATTAATGCACAAATTAAAGGCCGGCCACGCATTCGTGGCCTTATAAGGGCTAGTGCCTATGCCATGTACGATGCCATCTGAGGTCATGCTCGCTTGCCACCATTTTCATTAAAAAATATCACTTATGTGTAAAGAAAGCTTACGTGAACAGCAATGTTATAAAATAATTAATGTGTGCGATTTCAATGGTTAATGCGATGTACATTTTATTGTATAGCTTGCGACTATTAAAGTAGAATATCATTCGTCTCACTAACTTCTATGTCAGCATATGCTTTAGCATGGTTATCCCACAAATGAAAATATATTCATAAATTGTGGGCTCATAATTTAAATAAGTACGCGATGCAACCCTAGACGTGATGCGCCCGCGCCGGTGGTACTATGGTTGTTTGCGGTTGTGTAATTGTTCAAGTCAGTGTATTTATTTAATTAATTCATTGGTTCCACGTGGAAGTTTTGAATTTCAAATTAAACAGACTGATTTCAGATACAGCTTTTCTTTAAATCGAAAACTGGTCAAGTTGAAGCGGAGAAGATACCCGTGGGTGAGCCATGCTGAAGCATATGCATTCATTGCGTGAAACGGTACTTGCACTGTGTTTCGCATAGTGAGTCAGATTATCGGAGGCCCTAGTTGAGAGTGTCGCTTGAGCGGGTTCATGCTTCAATTTGGGCAGGATTTTTGAAATATATCAATTTATGATTATTTTTATTGTGTTGTTAATTCGTGTTA
>DWCF01000649.1:0-41294 GCA_018230265.1 Delias oraia | reverse complement strand
AGCGATGGTCTCTAAGGAGACCCGCTTGCTCTCTTGCATGGTTGTCCATAAAAAATAGTGTATAACAAATGAAATAACTATAGTAAACTTTACTTCATCTGAAGAAAAGCAAAGCTTTAACAATTACTGAAATGAATGTTTGTAACAATGTATGATACTCTATTCTTACAATAAGCCATTGTTCTGAGTAGAAACGGTAATTTTAAATACATTTATCGTTATTTAAGAGCAAACAATATAGATATCTATACGTTTAGTGTATTAAGAAATATAAAAATACTAATAATGAGGAAATTAAGTTACGCTAAACGCATTAAATCGTATTTAAAATGTCAATAAAATCTGAACGAAAGTTACTTAAGTTATTCTTACTTCTTGTTAACACGCTTGTTAAAGTTATCAAGAAATTATTACAAGTAGTGTAACGAGTCGCTTCTGCGAATAAATAGTGCTCTGATATCAGCATATTTGTTAAAATGAAAACTTCTATTTATGTGTAAAAGTCTTCGCTTTTCCAGAATACCTACAATTGCTCCGAATGTTTTCATCTATGTTTTTGCAATCGTAACGTTGAATTCCCATCCAATTCGCAATAACGGTTCTGTTGGTGTTAACACCGCGTTGTTCGCTCGCAACTACAAAAGCTGAAAGCAATCATCATTAAAATAATGCTATATTCGACAGATTATACGAGTCAGGTAAGGCATGAGCCAACATTTAGACTTTTAAATACGAGTTTGTATATAACTGTTTTTTACTCATTGTCCAGCTTGTTCTACGAAATTTAACCATATTTAATCAGTATCAAAACAATATAGTTACAATTAGATTAGCTATTTAAACAATAAAAAGTATGTATAGAAGATTTGCTGTGGCTATTAACTCTCGAACGCTTGAAGACATGGCGTGTGACAGGGAAATATATATGTGTTCCCTACATGGCGCTCCCGTTATGGAAATTCTCTTTAGCCTAGCATCAGAAAGCCCGACACTACATCTGGTTGACTTATCTATGGCCATGCTTGTTTTATGGGATGCGTAAACGGTTTAAAATCGCATCGTTTGTTTGTGGATTTATAGCGAATTCGTTAAATTTTACGTTTCCCAAAACCCAATAAACGAATTTCAGCAGTCTTTAACTACTGTTTTATTGAGACGACATTGTGTCCTGTCCTCTAGCAAACAAGATTTCATTAAATATAACTACGATAAATAGACGCCTGTACAGAGAGTACTGTTTATGTATCACTTGAGTATTCAAAAAGAGAGACAGATCTATTATGTTATACCCCTTTTATTTTCAATAGATATTTAGTTTGTGTTGCATAACTTGTGGACGAGCAAAATCGAATGGTATCCATTGTAAAATCATCTGGCTATATTTATAGTTGTGTTGTGGAATGTCGCATAACTTAGGCTAAAATAAATAGGAGTCCCTTTCAGATGTCTTTTTTATCACCGCACATAAAGACGCATATATGAGCAATTGGCATCAGGAATGAACGATAAAAATGGCGAAACTAAGGGACGGAAAGGTCAATTCTCAAGGGCTTAGGGACAACGATTCTGTAAAATATAATATATTATGTACAAACATGTTAATTCCAAAAAGGTAGTAAGAAAAGTTAGTGAAAGTTTCTTGGTTGTAGGTACACCGGTAATACATTCAGTTCAAAGCAAACGAAATTTTTCCAAAGTAGAAAAATCTTTGAAGCGAATTAAGTGCAAATACGCAAAGGGTAACTTCATTTGAAAATATTGTCAAAGAGTCGTCCACCGCTAAAGGAATGCCTTACAATCTCAGGAATGTAGCCAATATGAACGCACCCCACCGGCTATGTTGATTTTTTTGGTTTATCTTACAGATAAAAAAATGATATGAATACAATTATACAGATATACAAAGAAATAGTTGTGAAAAATACAGATTCACTTCTTCAATTAACACACTTCATAAGCAATAAAAAGAGTGCTGTTATCAGACAGTAGTTTACAACGATTTTAGTGTGCATTAGGGCACCTGGCCACCTGCCTCCAGACCGCTCATAAAACCAACGTCTTTATGAAGTCGTAAAACACGTTTACTATTTTATATTTCATTACGCTACACCTAATATCTTTATGCTGATATATTTCTAGATGCTAAGAGAAAAAACCTTATAAGTAATATTAGTATAGGTACAATTATAAAGTTCTGAAAATTTTGCTATTCCCTAAAACCGGTAAGCTTATTATTATTTCTTATAATTTTATTCTATATGCGACAACGGAGTAGGTGGGTCTAATATATGGTAAGAGAACACCGCCGCCCATGAACAACCGCGCCACAGTCCGCGCATTTGTTGTGTTACCGGCTTTTTAAGGGTCTCCGATATACTCACTCACTCTGCGAAACACAGTACAAGTACCGTTTCACGCTGGGTATCCTGTGATTCTGAAATTAACATACGATTATTAATAATTGTATTATTTCAAGATTTCTGGTTTATCTTTCCATATCATATATTTAGTTCTTATTAAAACTGTAATTAACTTTAATCTTTTATTTTTTAAATCTAATTTAGTATTAAAAACATGAATATTTTTAAGTGATAATATTTCATTAGAGATGCCTTCGTACAACTAATATTGAGATATTGTAGGTTCACCTAATATTTCTATTACAGATGTGGTTTTATTTTTTATTTATTCCTTATATATCATGATTCATAACATGATGTGATAAGTATTACTCCACTTTCCACGATCACCCGAAAATTTGACGAATTAGTCAAAGCGTAATAAATAATTTTAAAAAAAACTTATTCTTGGCACTGTATGCTAGTTATATCGCCAAATTACTACTTACCTAATTAAACGCTTTGCCAAAAACAATAAGAAATCCTGATGATAGAGACAAATGAAATACCTACTTGGTAATTTTGTTCCAGTAGACCTTCCAACCAGCTCTGTATTTTTATAAAGATATAATATTTATATAAATAAATATAGACTTATCTTTCAATAGTACTCTGCACAACAATAAAAAATACATTCTTTATAACGTTAAATTTATTATCTTTAAAATAAAGCTTTAAAAAACGTTTTATCTACTAATGTTCTATAATGTCATTTAATTAAATTGAATAAGTTTATCTTTAAAAGAATTTAAATAAGTGTTAAAACTGACAAAAAGTAAAAACTAAATATATACTTTTTTGTCATGTTTTTAATTAACAGTCATATTAAAAGGGATATAGTGTTTTATGATACTAAAGAAAATTTTATAGTATCGTAATATTACATTATTAGAAAACGCTATTAAATTGAATTGCTCAAATATTCAAAGAGGTTCGTGTTATTTTTTAAAATTGGATCGTTAGACTTTGATGCGTTTTTCAATTGAAGCCAATTTAAGGAGATTATCAATTTTCTGGCAAGGTCGACAATTTTGGCAATTAGGTATGTAACCAATTACATGTTAAGGAAGATAGAGACACAACAGTATTGTTAACATTTTATTAGATATAAAATAAATAACAGAATAAATTAAATTACAAATAAATTAATAATGTTGTATTACAAACTATTTGATGGATTTAACAGACTACATAGAATACCATCGACAATAATTATTTTAGTTCTGTGGATGTGTCAAATATGGAATAGTTTTAATTTTATTGAATACCGTGACTTTTCCGCCGGTATGGTCCGTAGCTGTGTTCATAATGAGGTCCATAGCTGTGTTCATAATGAGGTCCATAACTTTCAAACTCGTGATGATGAGGATGATGGTGATGCTGCTCTTTGAGATAACTCACAAACCATGAGAGGAAATAGCCAGCTTTGTGAATGATCACCCAAAAGATAAATGCATATATCAATTTTAAGACGAACACTTTTTTGAGGATGATGTCTGCTATGAAAACTGGAACACGGAAAGATTGAGTCAATATATACTAAAAAAATTTTGTAAACATTTTATGAAATTTGTAATAGATAAAATTTAAGAACAATTCTAAAATAAATAATTATCCTGCCTTCTAAAAAAAATATAGAAAACAAAGAGTGCTATAATGAACTATCTATTGTCTCTCCATTTCTGTTTCATAAATTTGTTTAATTTCATATTAATAATAAACTACAATTTTATATTAATAGTTATAGATGTAGCTTACCAAATAGAGCAATTTTCTTTTTCTTCCCTCGAGCTTCTACTTCGTCGTCGGCAAAAACACAGATAATTAAAGTCAAAAACATAATTAAACATTGAAAACGCATTCTGTTACAGACTGTAAACTGTTTGGAGGCTGACTTGGTTAAACGTTTATATTTTTTCTTTGTATATTATATAAATATTCTACCATGTATTTTGTATGAGGAGTTTAAACAGAATGATTCTACAAAGCTGTTGTAGGTGGACCTAATATCGGGTGCTAATCAGAGAAAACTATACTTTCAGTTCAAACAATAAATTATCGGACTTATGTAATATTTGCTAAAAGTTATAAAATATATTTTTACCATAATATTTGTAACGTAGGCATAATATTGTAGTACAGATTTCAACTGTCGACTTTTGTTTCTAGGTAAATATAAAATTAACTTTTCAATCATAATTTTTAGAAAAAGATACGTTTCTTGTGAAGTTTCATTTTTCATCAAATGTTGTTTTGATTAATTTGCGATTGCTTCATAGTTTTTTAATCATATCAGATATTTAAATGGATATCATTTAAATATTAAGTTATTAAAACGTATTTAATGTAAACTTTAATTAAACGTATTACTTATATATATATTAGAACTATTCTATTTCTATTCACTCTTTTTCAGTGGCTACAAGAAAAATAAATATAGAAAAAGAAATACAAATAAACGTAGGTATAGTATCTTAATATAGGAAATCGCGTATCAGCTGCACGTACTTTCAATATGTCCAACATACCATACAAATACGTGACTTGTGGTGCAGCTTTTAAATTTTTTTCTTTATATCGTACTCACGTGAAAATATTTAGAATAAATCAGGTAATAAGTTAAATTGGTAGATAATTTGGAAAAGTTCTTAACGTTAAAAATTTAAGACATTTTCTTTATTATTATTAAAATAACCGTTGTGATTATTACAAATAAGTATAACTGAAAATTGTTTTATAAAAGTAGTTCAGATATTCTGGAATACGATTTGAAATAAATAAATGGTAATTTAATCAGTCAAATAATTTATTAATAAGTCACAAATATATTATATGTGTTATCATTATAGAAACAATTTTACATTACAAACTTGTTGATGTCAACAAGGTATGTCGGCTCGCTTTAAGTTATCTCTCTACCTAGAGACCCGGTTGAACTTAAATTAAACCTTAATTGAAGTAACCTTTCTGTCCTCGATTTAGTATTTGTCTGAATTAAGTACCTATGTAACTAAATCAAACTGAATATATTATGTGACACTTGTGATTTGAATCGATAAAAATTCCTGAGATGTAGCAAATTACGTCTCGTATCTACTAAGGTTCGTTACACACTGTATTGATCATCTCACGTTTAGCTTAAATATGTTATCATAATGTTGTATGTATAAAAGTCTATTAGTATTAACTAAAATAAAAAGTGATCTTTTTTATAACTTTTGTTTGTTCTTAACCATAAAATCAGCAAATAATAATTTAAGCATTCATACAAAATGAAATACCGGCAGGCCTATCAACTCGATTCATTGGGAACCTGATTCCAAATTAAATCGTATCATGTTCATTTACCATTCAAAGAATTATTTGTGTGTGGGGATAAATTGAATTTTGTTTTAAATATAGTTACATAACGTATGCAAATACCAAAACAGATAAAATTACAATATCACACAATAATCAATTTGATACACGCAAGATTCTTATTAAAAATCTACATATTTTAGAGGTAGATACCACAGTGGCACAAAAACGTAAAGGCTTAAAAATTTTGTTCTTAGATAACACTAATCTTATGTTATCTCTAATTAATCAATGAGAACAGCTAATTATCTTAAATAAAATAAATTTGAAACGAAATAAATTTGGTTTGCATAGTGAGTAAGAGAGTGAACTCAGGTTGTGTTTGAACTCAAGAAATCACGATCGCAGCACGTAATTGGAAGCCAAACCGCATTACCTTACCACGAATATTTTCATGTTCATGACTATTTCAAAATTATATACATTTCTATACCAATTTTCACTTGATTCACACATTTTCATTCTGACTTCATATAATTGCTAAGTTCTAAGATGTAATTTTTCTACGAATTTTAGGTTTATTTTCATATTATTTCGCTCACTAAAAGTAAAATGTTTTCAATCAAGAGACGAGCAAGTGTCTGCACTTAACTTAAATAATTGAAACAATATTTTAAAAGCAGGCGTGATTTCAATAAAAACATGTTGAATAATGACGGTTATTATATATAAATTTATAATAAGTTGAATTAAAACCAATAAAAATTATGATTTCAAGTGTATTTCTATAACCAAAGTTATTTAAAATCTAGATTATATACAAAAACATTATATAAAGTCACATTCTTAGACATTCTTCTTCTTATACATTTTAACTTACATAAATGTCGATACATAAATGAAAACTTGTAATAAACAATTGGAATCTGAAATTTTGTGTAACACATCAGATATTACTTTTACATAAAATAAGCATAAACTAAGCTTACTATGATTCTTCCAACTTTCTTTGATCTTTAAAGTATGCTCTTAAAATGAACAAAGAGTTCAACAGCGCTTCAGGATGACAGCTGACTTTTTTGTGTACACATTTTCTAGAATAGAAGTAATTCTCTGCTTCTAATGTCGCCGGAACAACTGATAACAAAATATTATAAGCCTTTGTCAGATACAAGCCTCGAGTTCCTCCAGTACTTTCATAAATACTTACTTCTCCCAAAATAATTTTCTTAAGATCCAATTCTTGCGGAACTAATTTAGGCTTAGGTATTTCATTCTGACATGTCGTATTTATTTCATTCTCTAATTGTTTTTCTATAGACGTTTCATCGTCATCTTCCGTATCTAATGGATCAAATATATTTCGTGGCATTGCTTTTGACCTGTTTTCAAATATATTCATCTTATCTTCAACTACTGGCTTCAAACGAGTAAGCAAATTTAAAATAGCGTCTACTATCTGTTCAGAGGTAGGTTTTATGAAAAAATCATCATTTGTATTCTTCTCGAATGAAAAACGATCATGTAAATATTGAAGTATACTTGATAGAATGGTGCGTCGTATTTTTATATGTTTTCTTATTGCTGAAGCAAAACTACGACTTATACTACTATTATGTGCGTCTAATTTTCTAATCATGAAACGTAAGGCGGCATCGGCTTTTAACAAATTTCCATTCGGTTTACACAAAGCGGTCACTGTCGCTTTAATAACAACAAGACTGTCATGAATTTCGTGTAAGATTTGTAATTCCCCGTCGTTGATAAACAAATCCATTTCTAAATATGTGAGAGACTCGTGTATACAGTCTTTAAGCTTTAAAAATCGACCTATCATTTCGCATAATGAGCTCCAACGCTTTTTACAATCCAGAACAAGATTGATTTCTTTGTCGTTCTTCTTTCTTACGTTATTTTGTAATATTTTATTTCTTGTTGGTGAATTTTTGTAATACTGCACCAATTTTCTGACCTTATCAATAATATCTTTATATATTAGCTGTGGTTCTATAATATTTTCTGGATACTTTAGTAAGAAAGCATTTTTACGTTCTATAGGATAAAATTCACTGTCACTATCATCGGAAGTTTCTGAATTATCATCATAAACTTGAGAGTCATCTTGTGTATATAAAACTTCAAGTACGCCATACTGAACAGATTGAGCTAAGCACAATTGCTGTTCAATGCTCAGTTCCAGATTCATCTGTGACAATGAAATGCTACTAGTGATTGAAATGATGTCATCCTGCAAATTTATATCAAATACCTGTAGTCTTTCAGTTAGCAGTTTTGTTACCTCTTCATTTTCCATGCTCCTTTTAATTCTAAGGATTCCTAAAGTTTTCGAGCCACCAAATTTGGCATCATTGTTATAAATATTAACGTTTATATATTTTTTATTATTTAATGTAATAAACTCTTCAAAGTTAAGACTGAATTTCCATCCTTGTAATTTAAATTGTTTTAACTCATTTGTAATCTCAATTTTTACTAAATCACTCTGTTCAAGTATCATACTGATTGTCTCTATATCAGATGAAGGCAATTCATATGCCGATTGTGATAGAAGACTGCATAGATCAATCGAATCACTAAAGCAACTAAGAGGTATCCCATCTAACGCTACCATTCTTGAAATTAATTTCATGGGAGAAAATTTGGCACTTGCTTGTTCACCATTTATAGAGTTAAAACATGATTCTTCAAAATCAGCCTGTGGCATAACTTCATCATCATAACCAGATACCAGTTCTGCATCTTTGTAGCATGTTTGTTCTGCCTCTTGCTTTATAATAGACATTGGTGAACCTACGAAATTTTCTTTCTTTACAAGCGATTGTTTAAACATAACTTTTGTACGCATTCTATTTAAAACATTTATCTTATGTTGTGATTTTAGATGGCTGTATAGACCGCTGGTTGACGCACCACAGGTTCTAAGGACTTTGGAACAAATCTTACACTTTGCATTTTCACCATTCACTGATCTTAAGAAATGATTCCAAATCAGAGAAGGCGATTTTTGACGGCTCTCATATTCTGAAAAAGTTAAACCGGACCTGTGGACAAAGATTTTTACTAAATTTAATGCAAGATCATTTACCTGTCAAATATAATAAAGAAATTTTAACAGATTGAGTTTCACTTTACTTTATAAATAAAGTCACTTCATTATTTTTACCTTTCAATTTCATCTATTTTTGTGGAAGATTTATGTTCTTGGTTTCTTCTTTGAACTATCTCTACCTTTATGTCATGTTTTGTTCTTAAATGAGTATGGAGACCACTAGTCGAAGCTCCATTGGTTGCTACAATTTTCGAGCAAATTTTACACTTTGCAGTTTTTCTATCAATAGAAGTTAAAAAGTAGTTCCATGTTGAGGATGGTCTTCGTCTCTTATTGTACTCTGTGTAGACTTCCAATGACCTGAAAATTTTATGAAGATTTATTCTTTAAGTGTACATTTATAATAGTAATTAATTCTAGATATTATCACATCTTATCTTATCTAGACGCATGACTTTAATAAAAATGTGAACATTGCATATGAGAATAATAAGTAAATTAATTATTGAATACAGGTATGTATATGGAATATTGTATGGTAGCCACATCGGTTATGCATGCATTAAAATCACCATAGTAATTGGATTCGGATGAGTGCACAAATGCCCTAAGATATCTAATAAAAAACATTGTATAATGTGTAGACAATTTTTGTTAAAATTATCTTAGTTTAATAGTATCAATCAAATTACTAGAGATCAAGATTTTTTATTTGGTATTAGTGGACCATGAACCCTCTGCAATCCTTGGGACCACTAAAACCGAAAGACAACCTCACTTTTATAATGGGATATAAAATAAACTATGTGGTAATCCAGAACGTCAGTTACCTCCATACCAAATTTCATTCAATTATATCCAGCCTATCTTAAGTAATCTTAATTGTATGATATTAAAGATCAAATTAAATTTTTAAGTATTATTACGAAATGTTTGTATTAGAGTATAGAAAAGTGTTATTTTTAGACCTGTTAAGAATATTTATCTCTGCAAAATAACTATCTTGCATTTCGAGGAATATTCTTAAAGACAATTAGCGAAATCGGTGCAGCTGAAACCCCACCAAACATTGAAACAAAAGTTATTAAAATATATACTAATATCGCTAATTAAATATAGTGGATTGCGGTAGCAGATAAAAGTTTACCATATATATATATATAATAAGATAAGTATCAAATTTGTATGTAGAAGCGTATTCTTTATAATTTTTCAAATTTTTGTATGCATTTACGCGAACCCTGAACTTAGACGTATATTAAGAAAAATAATTAACCAAATCGGTTCAGCCGTTGTCGAATTTTAGCTAGTCTATCGTACAGCAATTGATTTTTATTATATTTATTATTTAGATACTTATAATTATAATATCCTACTACAATATAGTAACGCATTCAATAGGTGCCGACGACAACTATGCATTATTTTATTCGCGTCCAATTCTGTTAATATATTATTACGTATACTATTAAACTCAAAAGACGATAAATTCGCGCGTTCATAATAGAACAAACCGGTTTAATATACCTATATATTATTAGTATATACATGTGTTATTCTAGACGAATGATAAACCAAGTAATGGAGTTGTTGTACCGCAAACGTAACATTAGATTTGGAGTTTATAATTCAATTGGGCTATTGAAATAGTATTAAAATTAAACGTTTTACACTACTTACATTTTCCTTAATATAATCAAAATCCAGAATGAAACGTGTATAAACCGATTTGACTCTTACAAGTCGCTTTGCAATCGGCACTACTCGGGATTGTCAGCGAACTGCGATAGCGGTAACCGCCACGCATCGCGACGGTCGTCCTTGCTCTTTTCCCCAAGCCCTTTCCGCACCGTCAACTGTACAAGATACAACGCAAATAAAATAGAACCTTATTGTGGAACCAATACACCATGATATCGTTAATTTTTTTCCGTCGAAAAAAACCGAGAGGCGCCAACCGGTACAAGGCGCGAGGTTTCCTACCGATTCCGCCTTGGTAAAAAATTAAAGGTTAAATCAATACTTTTCGGCACGGTTTCACTAACTGTAAACACTAAATATTTCATTATAATAGATGTCGATAACGGTAATATAACGTACCATAATTGTTATATGTATATAATCGTTAAATTATAATTTGAAGAATGTCTCAATGTTAGGTTTTCTCAACATTTAAACTTTCTTCAAAATATATTTAACAATTATTTATCATTATATAAGTATATTTAAAGCCTTTACTTCAGGTGCAGTAATGATATAATTTATTAAATCCAACATAACTAAAAATAAGCACTTCTTATTTTTTTTCATTCAAATAAATTCATTCGCTTACATAATAAAAACCAAAATCATAAATGTCACCACTCACTATCCGTCAAAGACAATTTAATGTCAAAAGAGGTTTTCTTTATATGTGAATAATAAGTACTAGTATTTGTTTTGTAATTGTCGGCGGAAATAAATATCTTAGTCTCAATGAAATAAAAGCTTAATATTGTTTGGTTGGTTAATTCGATCATCCTGATCGTGTAATACATAAAGCGGGTTCCGGTGCGTTGGGCTCCTTAGTCTTATCGGGGTGCAAATGTACTTTACTCTATTGCGCACAGGTAGGTTGTAGGTTCGTAGTAACACTCAGCCGCCTGCTTCATCCACTGGGCTATTTTCGGGAGCTCCAGGTCAAAGTGGAGGTCTACGTTCCACACTTACTAGGACGCTCCAGTCGCGACTCGCATAAATCGCGATTGGATCACCTGTAAGCGCGCTATGTGACTCGGTGGTATGTGTGTAAAATAGAACCGAGCCCTGTGGAACGCCAGCTAGGATAGTATAAGGGATGGAAAGAGCTCCCTCTACTCGATAGCGGAAGAATCGGTTAGTTAAGAACTCGTGAATTATGCGAACGAGTCTCACGGGCACTTGGATGGTGATAGCTTGTAAAGCAAGCTGTTATGCAGACCTTGTCGAACATCTTCGCTATATAAGAAGAGAGCTCCCGTTGACTTGTGGCGCCTGTGTCTACCTTCTAGTATTTGTTCGGTCAAACGGTGCACTTGATGCGGGCAAGAATGGGCGGGCCTAAATCCAAACTACTTGTCGGGAATGAGTTTCCTCTCAAGGCCAACGTCTAGGAGGCGTATTTTGATGATTTTCTCAAATAATTTGCAGAGAGTATTGAGGAGGCTGATTAGCCGATAGATTTCGCGATCGTCGATCGTCGATTCCGCGGCTTGCCTAGCTTGTGAATGCCTATTACGATCGCCTCTCTCTACTGCCATGGAAAAGCACAGTAAAATATGGCAATGAGGAGTCCCACCAGATGCGGTGGGAGGCATAAAATAAATACCAAATAGTCAGTACTGAGTACTTTTGGAAGATATACCGAGTGACATTTCAATGTTAACTCTTTGTAGTAACCATCAATTATCATTTAAATCATGTTTCCATGCATAATTCATTAACAATTGTGTCGATAATTGGATGTCGGACATTGGCAATTAAGCTTTACCGATTAACATACTTATCACATGACTTTGTGGAAGAAAAAATATATATGATAGTGATGCGATATCACAACTTTCAGTAAGTCCATCTATTGCATCAATTTATTTATTCCTTAGTAAAAAAATCTCAGCATTGGAGGATTTACAAAGTAACAATACTATATTATACGACTTAGAAATGTTTGACTTGGGTATGTTATTTTGATTATCTAGCAACATTCATTCTTTTTTTAATGTGGCAACTTTTCTCTAATTAATTTCTAATTTACAGAATATGGATAATGAAGTGGAAGCTTGATTTCTAAATGAGTCTATCACAATTGCACATATAAGTGACAACGAGGTCTGGATACAACTACGGGCTCACAGAATACTCAGCGTGAAACGGTACTTGCACTGTGTTTCGCAGAGTAAGTGAGGATATCGGAGGCCCCTAAAAGTGCCGCTTAGGTGCAGCGTAGCCGGCAAAACAACCATGCGCAGACTGTAGCGCGTTTGTTTATGGGCGGCAGTATTCTCTTACCATATAGAAGACACAAGTGCTGAAATAGAATTAAAAAAGAATTCTTCATTTGTATAAGATAGTCTTGCAATATGCTATCTGACCTATCTTTTTCATGTTTTTAGATGTACATCAAGAATAGAGGAAATAGAGGCAGTTCAGAATGTACAAAGAAAAATTTAAAAAATGTAATATAATTGGTTTTGCCGTCACAGCACATGTAAGCGACAATGAGTTCTTTTATGATCATTTTTATATTGTCAAGATATTATTACAAAGATAAGTACTAACTTAATTTATTGCTGTAGACTGAAACCAAGAATTATGACGATTGATTCTTTCCAAATCTATACCCGTTAAAAATTGCGGATTTTTTGTAATAACTTATGATTCTCTATCTCTTTTACTTTCTGAGATAGTTTTATGGTAAGTGATACAACTCGTCCATGTTTTTGTGTTATATATCTATGTTTCATATCAATTTGACAAAAACTTAATTGTTTTTTGGTGATAAATAATTCATCTCAATGTGTATTACATTGAGCCCAGGTTCTTAATTGATATTTTTGTGTTATTTGTTATAACTAGAGATAAATCAAATAACACCAGTTTAATTCAAATCTATGCTTGATACAACTCGGCTTAGACCACAATTACAAAATGAAGTTCAATCGTCGTCGTCATAATATCGTTAATTGCTATAAGTCATGTATGCAGTTTCATGTGTGATAAAGGATACTGCTCTGTTGTATCATAACTATAAAAAACGAAATCTTCTGCAAACTCACTACACTAGTGAATAGCACAATATTACTGTCACCTTTGTAAGTAGCGTTAACATACAATATATGTCACCTTTGTATTGTATGTATTGTTGCAATTCCTTGCATTTTCCTGTCTTGTGATTGACGTGGCCAATCAATCGTAGAATATATTTAGTATTACATTAATCATGTCTACATACATACATGCTTTTTCTTATAGGTAGGTACTGTATATAAGTTATAACTAAAGGTCTAGAGTATACTTATACTATAAGTTTTTTGAATATACTATGAGGTGAAAGGTATCAGGATCAAGTCCCAGTCAAGACAATTCTTTGATTTTTCTGTTTCTAGAGTGACTTGACAGTGGTTGGCCTGTCGCACCAGTTATGAGAACCATGCTGATGCACTGATTGAGCCCATTTGTCTGAAGGTGACTGACAGACTGCTCTTTCATTAGTGGACCATTTTGTGTGCATTCTACACATAGCAAACCAAAATTTTCTGATATGCCAACTGACATATTTTGTTCCAAAAAAAGAATCAGCATACACTTATCAAAAGTCAAATAGTAAAAAAATATAAAATGTTAAGCGTTTCTATAAGTAAATTTCAATAAAACTATGGTTTTAGCGAATTATTGTTTTATTTTGACTTCTCTCACGTTGAGTAAGACTACTTGCTGTGCATTTTTTCTCAATTATGAATTGGAGTACATACAAATATGACAATTGCTTCTTTTATCTCTCAAGAATGCTATTGATTAAACATTTATAGGTCTTATTATTTTAATTTTTCACTTGTAAAATCAGAGAACAATTTTAAGTTTGTATATGTATGTATTCCAAATCAATCATATAAAACTACATAATAACATTTCATCTATAGTATTGCTTTCAATCACACGTTTAATGAATTAAATTATATATGTCCACAACATGTATTCAATGTTACTTTACTCAAAATAAATCATTGCAAACAGTGAAACAATGTGAAGTTCTTAGGAGCGAAAGCGATTTCAGTATTAATGGTTGTCAATCAATTTGATTTTTTTTCAGATTAAAACTGGAATATATAATTTCCTCTTTAACTACAAAATACTTAGACTTTGGACAACTTAGGTGAGAACCTCTTAGCTATAAGGGTTATTATAGCATCTACAAAATCATATTCATCATATTATGTGTTACCACTGAACACACTTAAAAAAACATTTATAAATTTTTTGTTTACACAATGATTTCTCTAGAAAAATTTACGATCAAAATATTTAATAGATTTTAACTGATCAATCAATAAAGGCTCTTATTATATTTAGTGTAATTTTTACAATATAAAATCTATGAAATACTTTAATATTAGCAAGAATTTTGGATACATTGCAGATGAAAACAAATTGTTGAATTCAGTAGTAACAGAAGGTTTTATAACTTTCCAGTATGTTTTATAAATCTTATAATGAAGAAAACTTTCACATGATCACAGTATCAACAAATCAATGAAATTAATAAGTAAGTAAGCTCTTTGTGCTGAATGTATTAACACTTCACAGGACAGAATTGATTTTAAACAATCATTAACTAATACAATTGTGAAAACTGCTAAATATTAGATGCGATAGCATATATACATATATATCATAATCATTGTAAATGATGTCTTGATGGCAAACATTGTTCTCAACGAGTCATTGCTTATATTTAATTTGTACTAATATAACATAATTCATTCAAACGCTACATTAAGCTAATGAGGTCATTTCATATTTTATTGTAACTAGTTCAACATTTTGTAAAAACTATTTTAGTCATTGACGGTTTACAAGTACAAACAAAGTTGAATTAAATTTTACTATGGCCATTTAAATACAACGCACGAATAGCGATGCAAAAAATACAACCGTACATTTACTAATTCATATATATTCAACAATATCAGCTCGTTTACTTTTTAGTCATTCTTAAATATATCGTCATGCATAAACAAATGCAAAATTATAAAATTTAGCAGGTGCCTATGAATGACGGATATTTAAGTGTATTTTTCTTGAGGTGCTTGTTATTGTTTTATAAATGCTTGCAAAAATTAATTTAATGACACAAATAAAAATATTCATTGGTCATTGATTAACATACAATACAATTTTTTTTATTTGACAGCACATAACTAAAATTTTGTTTCATTCCTTTAATTTAATTAGAAAAATTGATAAAGTTACTCTTATTTTAGGTGACCCTGCTAATATTTACGATAAATTGTACTCGCTTCATCACGTTGGCAAAGTAAATGAAGATTTTTAAAAAATACCTACAGCAACGGGATAAACAAATTGACAAACTATTTCATATCAAACATTGTCATAATTCAATTATTTAAATTATGACGGCGCTTTTTGTATAAAAAATGCATCTCCCAACACTTAATAAAGCGTATGTTTACTTAGATTATCTATTTAACCAAGTTTGTTTTCCACAGTTCATTGTATAGTATATGTTATAATATGATATAGTTTAATACTATTCGTTTTACCCGCTAGACTTATTTTAAGCGTTGTCTTATCTCTATATACTCTAGCTTCGCAATTAAGATAACAAATGCAGTAAACAGTACACGAATAGGGTAGTGAAGACTATCCCTTCAAACAACTATATTCCTTATACCTACAATATAAACTACAGTTGATTTTATGTTGGGCAGAATTCAATAAATACATGATTCAAAAATGCTGAACTTTCATATTAAATGTATAATTTTATATGTATACAGTGGTTAACATTTACTTGACTTATTTCCAAAACAGCATAATTAATAATACTCCCTGGCATTTGAATAGAATCTAACTTTATTATTGTGTTATGCAGTGGTCAAGAGAGTTTTAAAAATTTGCTATCTTGAATATTTACTTACATTATGCAGATAGACTGCAGACAGAAAACACGTGATTATTTTAAGTTACGTTTAAACTGAGAGTTCAGCATTCAATCTGCATTAGGCCTACACAACCCCCAAAACAATACTTGTAAGACGATTCACATCTTATTTTATATTAAATCAATCACTCTAGGAATTCAATTCATTATTACTTTGTTTCAGTTATCGCTCTTTATGTTTAAAATAACTTATTCAAAGTTCACGCCTTTTTTTAGTTAATATGTAGCTGTGGACAAAAAGATTATCCAATGGATATTTGTGATACCGAGACAAGGTATTTGAATAATATAAGTGTATACTAGTATATGGCTTAGAAGGGTCTAAAACTGGATGGATACTTGATAGGCATTGCTCGTTGCGTGTAATCTGCGAAATAAGTCCATCCTAGTTGAGTGTGTGCCGCCAAAAGACGTTCCTCCACATCGCGAGAAGGTTTCTCTTCCAACATCTTGTTAAGTAGCTTGATTGCCCGACCCCAGTACTTTAGGGTGAAACAGTGCCAAACGCCGTAATTAATAACCTGAAATATGGTTAAAATCTTTTTTGTGAGGGACTAAATAGAAAATTATGAACGTCTTAAAAAAGTACAGACTGTTCACTGGTTATAGTTTTACAATACTTACAGAATACTCAGCGTAAAATGATGATAGTATTTGAAACGGTACTTCTATGTTTCGCTGAGTGAGTGAGGATATCGGAAGCCTTTAAAAATGCTGCTTAAGTGGCGCAAAAAGCCGGCAATCACCAATACGCGGTTGTCCATGGGCGGTGGAGTTCTCTTATCATATAGGAGACCTACCTACACCCTACCTAGCTACCTCCATTGTCCGCTATACTACATAAAAAAATATGCATGTGTTTACAATCTTCTGTAGATTAATTTTATGAACTAAAGCTATTGACCTCCAAAACCCAAAGCGATTATTCAGTACGAGTAGGATTATGTAGTGGCTAAGTAATTTGTTAGAAAACGTTAGAAATAGTAGTCATAGTCAAAAATATCTACACATTTAATTAAATAAATGCATGACCAATAAATAACGTAATTACGTAATAATTTACGTAAGATTAATAAATTGTTGATATATAATGATTGTATCGTGTTTGGGCTTTTGTTTAAGAAGCAAGCTTAGAGATAAAATGGCCAGAAAACGAAGGATTAGCTTATAAAATTTATTTTATGTAGGTACCAGACTAATTTGGATTAAAATTTACCTTAGCTTCAGTGAGGTCAGTAAACTTTAGTAGGTCGTTCATATTTTCACGTAGCGTATCAGCAATCTTGTCGCGGGCTGCAACGCTGGATGCAAGCGCATGGAGACGACACAGTGCTATTCCCTTGCGGCACAAGGCTTCTATTAGGTAACCACGCTGTTTTTCTTGTTCTCTGAAATGATACAGCACAGATTAACTATTAATTTCTCCTTTTACAACACTTAGAGATAAATTTAAAAAAATAGGTGTCTTGACTGTAGCATCTCAATATGTATTGGAGAGTATAATGTATGTTCGAAAAAAATATAAATGACTGTCAAAATAAGCGATATTCAGAATCGAAACATACGAAATAAACATAGACTGGTTTTACCTGTGATTCTGTAAATAAATAAAAAAAAACTGTTAAGGTGCTTTATCACCGTTTGTGTGATAAAGCATACTATAGTTTTAATGATTTTGTAAATGATGTCACGCCTTGGGAATAAGGTATTCCTACCAGGCATAGGCGATTTGTTTTTTAAATATATTTTAAGTATCTCACGGAAGTAAAAAATTACAGGCACTGAGTTTATTTCGCCGGTTCTTCTCAGTGGGCTTAGCTTGAAACTGGTGGTAGATTGATTTTGACGTTCAACGAGCTGAGTTTTGCAATTATGTTCAATAAAACTATTTCATTTCACTGATGTAATATAAGTAATTCGGCTTACATAAGAAAACACGATAATTCCGATTCTTAATGAATATCGGTAAAAAAATTCGCAAGTAAATAATATTAGTGGATTTAATGTGAACCAAATTTAAAAGTTTAAAGAAATGACTATATAATCGAATTGAACGATATTTAAAAAATATATAATCCAATTAATAACTTAATTAGTGAAAAATCAATGTGTTTAGAAATATTAAAAAAAGGAACATACTGCTTTATCTTAGCGGCATCTGGCCGACAATCATTTCGTATCCCAAGATAGGCCAACAATTGGTCGTGATCCACTCCTGACACAACTTTATCCGCAACATTCACTAGTTGTTCGCACCACGCTGTCGTCACGTCTGGTACTCCAAGGCTTGGTAACCTAAAAATAGATAATTTGTAATAAAATGTATTAGATCTCGTAGTTTATATGCAGTATCTAAAATAAATCTTTAATAAAATATTATCTATAGTACAATGGAACTCCAATTTGTCTACCAAACGCAATCAGGGACGCAAATAAATTAAATAATTACTAGTCTAACCTACGTGATAGTAAAACAATGCTTACTGTACCAAACCTAGTAATAATTAAGTGAAATTTATCAGCACTTACTTATTAAAGTCAGTCGGTGGGTCAATAGCCTGTAAATACGCGATATGACCGCCAAGGTACCCGGGAAACTTTTCAACTAATTCCTCATATACCTGATCTAACTTGTCGCCTTCTGCAGAATATAAATACATTGCATCAATTATCACATCGTAAATTATAAATACTGTACATATGTTTGATATATTGTCTTCAATAAACAACTTCTCACAGAAAACTCAGTGGGAAACGGTACTTGTATTGTGTTTCGCAGAGTGAGTGAGGATATCGGAGATCCTTACAAGTGCCGCTTACGTGTAAATAGCCGACAACCCAACCAATGCGCGGACTGTGGCGCAGTTGTTCATGGGCGGTAGTGTTCTCTTACCACATAGAAGACCTGCTGCATTGTCCGCTACAGCATAAAAAAACCAAAATATCAAACTTGGAAAATTACGAGTCTTATAATAATTTTTATATTTTATTTCAATTTACAAAATATAAATAATTTAAAATAAAATTATCGATGGGCGGATACGTTTGTCATTTCATATTTTGTCATACGTTTTCCTTTGCAAGCCGAATGTTTTATGATTTTTAAAAACTGACATACATCTAATAGAGTCACCGCTCACCTAATTTAAGCAACCAACTGGTAGACAGTTCTTTAAGAGCGTCCAAGTAGTCTTCGTGAGTTTTAGGCCTGTCCTTTTCGCGCTCCTTCTCCCGAATATCCTTTCGTCGAGGTGCTTCACAGAGCACATATTTCACTTGGTAAACATCCACGCGCCGCCCTAACTCGTCTTTAGCGAACGTTACCGTACCAGACAACGTCTGACCGATGGAAATATTAGAACGACTAATTCTGAAAAGTAAGCACTTTCATTAAAATAAACCAAAAAGTTTATAATCACTAAGACGACACACTTTAATCTCACAAAATTAACACATTACATATACAGTGGAATATCGTTACTCTATCGCTATCGTTCCTTCCGCTGAACCTCTAAATATGTGGTATCTCTAAATAATTAGAATCAACAACTACAACAAAATGTTCTTTCCCTATGAGACGTTGATAAGAATATTTAACTTGAATTTCAAAAACGAGACTCCGCAAGTCTTAATTAGTACAATATTGTCGTGTCTTACAAAATAAGCAAAAAGATTTGTTAGTTTTTTCAGTGTATTATATAATACAAATTATATAATAATGTTTATGGTAGACATTTATTTAAATAAATAAATGTGTACCATAAACGTAAGTCGAATTGTTATTTAACTGTTAAATCCACAAGTTGAAAAATATTCTTATAAACCGCACCTTTAAACCTTTTTTTACCTTCCCTTGGTATTCGAGTTATTGAGATACCGTTATATACGTTAGTTTTAAATCTCTTAATTCTTATTCCTGGGACGTATTTTTGGAAGAAAACGGTGGCAAACGAGTAAGAGACTAACCTAGGATATACGGGCCTCCATCCTTGAACACCAGCCTTTGCAAGGCCACGGGTGCGTTGCTGAGCTTTTAAGGATAGGGTCTTTTTATGTTATAAAATCGTATCCTATCAAGTCGTAGTTGTATTATTCGTTATTATTGTGTAGCAAGTCTAATTTGTGTATAGAAATTAGAATTAGTTTTGTACATTTAAAACTTACTTATCAGCTGAAACCGGTGTAAAAAATAGGGGCAACAAGGTGCCGCTTGATAAAGAAGCAGTTACAAACTTTTTTCCGCCAGTTAGGGCCTGAAAGAAATAAATCATTATTTCATCTTTCTTATAAAAAACAAGACGCTAAAACTCGTTCGGGTCGGATCTACAATTTTAGAAAATGAACATTAATTTGCAGATGAAAGAAAATTACTTACTTTACGTACGTTTTGTATATATTTTCGATGCAGTTTAATTGCAAAATACAAGTCTAAGATTAGTTTGTAATTAGTTAATTAAGTGATATTTAATTTATCAATCTTCTATATGTTGTATAAATTTAAACATATGTAAAATCTTACGTACGTAAAAGTAAAACTTTAATAAATGACTTACGTTAGACTGGGAACAGTAAGCGTCAAGTGTGATTGGCTGTGGAAGACGTTGCTGTACAACTAAAGGAAGCTCCTGGAGACGGTCCAACAACAATTTGTTCTCGTGACGTATGCTTAGACGTACTGTGTACTCGCCCTTATCCAGCTTCACCGAATACTGAAATATACGTTATCAAATTAACGCTACCTTTTTTTGAGAATGGCTATCTTGGTGTGATGCCATACAGCCATTGCAGCTTAAAGCAGACTAGGTTCGAGCGCTCGTCGAGAGGGGGTTTTACCACGACTAGCGCAAGGTCTCCTGCGGATACTTCCTACTCCTCAAACCTATGCTTGGTCGTCATGGGGCATCCTATACTTAGGTGAGTAGTAAGTATGGAATTAACGCTATCGTATATAAAAGTAGTTAAGCTAGAGAAGTTTAACCTGAAATTGATAACTCTCTTTTTATTTAAAAGCGCCGAGATAAATATAAAATGACGTCGCATTCTCATCTTTCCCAAGAGTAATACACAATAAATCAAATACCTTAGAAGGATAAGCATCGCCAACTGCCATCAATTGCTTGGAGGAGTTATAAAGCATCCACATTTGAGACTCGAATTCAGACTCGTAGAGCATATCACATAGAAGTGACACTATTGGGGCTACCTGGAAATACCGTTAAGGAACAAAATAAAGTACTTTTCGAATAATTGATTGTTTTCCTTGCTAATATGGTAAAAGCTGTCGCTATATATATTAACTGTAATATATAATAATAAATTAAATAATAATTTATTGATTGTTAGCCATATAAAAATAAATATATTCATTTTAAAAAGTGCCTAATTGGAATGAGACAAAAAAATGGTGCGAACGAGTGTCAGCAAAAGCAAATTACTATAAAAACAGTTACTTATATTATTTTTATAATTACCTCAGTTGTCTTCGAAATGGGAAAAGTGTATGTGTTGATCATTTGATAGATCTGCCTGCACGGTGGCATTATGTCCCTACGCGACAGCGGAGCTATTCTGGAATCTATTGGCCTGCAAATAGAATATCCAGTGTCACAATGTCACAAATTAATCTAACATTTTAGAAATGTACATAAACGAGTTTAAATGTTTTTCCAAAATGAAATATCGATAGAAATTTAAATTTCAAGAAATACTTTTTATGGTACAGCGGACAACGGAGCAGTAGGAGCATGTATATGGTAAAAGAACACCACCACCCACGGACATCCGTGCCATAGTGCGCGTATTGCTTGTGTTGCCGGTTTTTTACGCCGCTTAAGCAGCATTTTTAAGTGCCTCAATCGTTTCATCGTTTGTGTAATATAATTAATAATAATAAATTAATAGTCTGTGCTAGTGTTAGAATCAAAATCAATTACGAACCGATACAATGGCTCAGTGTGTTTGAGTTGGGCGACTGGTTGCACATCCTGCGCACGTAACGCAGAGAGCGATACGGTTCCTATTTCATGCGCACTTAGAGTAAACTGACTCCCAAAGTCCGGTTTCAACCCATGAAATTCCAAAGTATAATCCACACACATTTCACCCAGGTTCGCCCAGTACTTTGCTATAACCACTTCCAGTGTAACACCACCCTGTAATATTTTCATTATCATACAATTTATTAAAAAAATAATTTGCCATATTTTACGATTACTATGTATCTAAATCATACAAACACAAGACCGTATGGCTTTTAAACCACTCATACTACAAACTTTTACTACTACATACTACTACAAATTTTAGTCTAACAAACTATTTAAAAAAATAGAAATTAATCACGTTTCACGACTAGTACAATTATAAAAACTATGTAGGATTTATTTCTGTAAAAATTAAATATACATTATATTTCAACGACTATATAATTTAGTCCTGAAAGTATAGAAACCGCGATAATAGTATATATTAAAAGTGCATGGAATCTACATGACATAAAATGTCTATTCACTTAAGACTTCAACGAAAACGGTGAAAAACGAGGAGGCTTAACTAGGATAAGCGATCTCCTACCCATGGACACACCCCGGCCTTGCAAGGCTGTGGAAACTTTAACTGATTACCTTACAAAAGTCGGAGACTCTATATATGTGCTACTACTTACAAGAACTTGAAAAGGCAGTAGCGTTGGTGCCTCACTGGTAAGCGCGAGCATTTTGTGTGTCTCGTGGGATCGGCAACTACGCTGTGGAGTCAGTTGCATACAGTGTATTAAGAAGCGACCGTTCACTTCAACACTGTTGCTCGACAAAGATAGCTTGAGTACACCCCACGTCGCTAGTAGCGGAGCTGAAATTTTTTATACTTCAATTACTGTTGTCTCTAGGTTTTTTATGGTATAACGGACAAATGAGCAGGTGGGTCTCCTATATGGTAACAGAACACCGCCGCTTATGTTCAACACACAGATGCTTTATAATATTAGTATTGAATTACTTTGTGTAATACGTATATATTGTCTATTGCTAAATTGTTGCAAATGGCGTTTTTTATTCTAATTTAAATAATGATTATATTAAAATCAAGAAAGGAAGGCGTTACCAACGTCTGAAAATTAAACTATATTATAAAAATACATGCATTAACTGATTATTCATAGGCGGCGGTAATCTCTTAGCATAACCCATCTGGCACGTTATTCGCTATTATCATTACAAAATATTCCTCAAATTTACCAATATATTTCCATTTTGAAATGTTTATTAATATGGCTATAGCTATCTACTCTTCAGTTTTACTCGACGGTATACTATATACTTACGAATAAAAATATGTCGGCGTATAGTAGCGGGTTTAAAAGAGACATTGTTGTGTGTTAGTTGCGGTACGCCGGCGCAAGGCGGTAATATCTGTGGCTGAAGTACAGTCACGGGGATACGGAACAGCGGGCCCTTTTCTAAGCTCGTCACGTCGTAGGCGTTAACACTAGAAAACAATTTGCTATGACAGCGTGAATTTTCGTGAGCACTCAGTAGAGGTTAAGTCTATTTCCCACTAAGCTATTTTAGTCGACTGGCGAGTAATTAAGTAACTAAACTTGTCTAAAAATCCAAAGTTTAGTAGTAATTTAGCAAGTTATTTTGTCGAGCCGATCCATTTTAACGGGCGAGTAGCGCCTCCGCCACGCGTCACTGCCCACTGTCTCAAAAGTCTGAACTTATTAGTCGAGTTCATTAGTTGCCTTAAAAATATCGTTTTTCTGGAGCGAATAAACAATACTAAAACACGTTTTTCGGATATTATCGGAGTATTGAAGTATTATTTAGGATTTTATAATGATAATAGCTTTTTAACTTCACACACAAATTTCTTCTTCCACATCTTCTAAAACAGTCATTGCCTTATCTATTTATTCACTTTGTTGCGTTGCAGAGTGTACATTTTTCAAAACATCATTCAATTGTGTGCTGTGTGGATATGAATGATTTTTGGCAATTATCAAATTATTAAAGTTTTTTAATAAAGTTACTAAATTACTAGCCACCCGACAAAAATACTGGCCTAGTGCTTAGTAGGCGGTACTGCGGCTTAAGAGTTAAGAGCCAATTTATTGTGAAGTTATTTCACTAAGCCTCACAAAGTTATGGGTTGAAATCTCAGAAAAACGAATGTTAATTAGGTTTGATATATATAAGATTACATACAAACATGTATAAAATAAGAATAGTGAAAAATTGCAAAAATGTATCTGTTTCATACCCCACTGAGAACCCGCAAGTTCACGTTACCTGGCAAAATGCGGTCCTGGCGGTAAATGTACAGTATTCACACGTACAGAAAACAATCGTGGAGCATTCTTGAGATCGAGATGCGAAGGCGCAGACACCCATTCAGCGCAACTAGTCAACACGAGACGTACGCTAAAATGTATCTGCCTTCGTATCAGTTCGTCGCCTGAAATTATACACCTATATACGCTATTTTGTATGGGTCTTATACAATCTGTTTTAACAATAAAAATAGTCTATATGGGATTAAAAAGTGTAGCAACAAATACAATCAATTTGAAATAAAATCATGTCAAATTTATAATTTGTTTAAAATTTTCCATTTGACAATAATAATACTATGCAAGACCCACACAGATTAAAAATTTATCGTGTTCACAGAGTATACACTTACTGTTCTCATTGATTCTCCGTATAAAATCTGGCTGGATGGTGATAGATATATCGCTTGGTGTATCATCTGGAAGAGGCCTTAGTAAAATTCCCTTTGCATTGCCACCGCAGGATAAATTAAAGGTGACGTCGCGCTCCGGATACTCGTAATGTTGAGATAGTATCTCAAACGCCTAAAAAATACATTTCTAAATTAGAAACATAGCAGTTAGCACCGTAAATTATAACTAAAAACAATCACAGTTATTTTCAAGTACATATAATATCTATATACTTCATTCTTATTTTTATGACACAATTATCTGAGTAAAACGGATCATTTATTTTATAATGGAATATAATTTTACTCCTGATGGTAAAAGAGCACACCTACACATGAAGAAATGCTTCGCGCGTTTGGATTGGAAACATGGTGGGTCTCCAAATCGTTTCACAAAGTACATATTTAATACTGGTATTCTGCGAGCCCATGGTATCACTGCGGACAAGTTGTTCTACTTGATATTCCAGCATAAGCCAGTGTATTATTTATTTGTAGATGAGTTAAAAAAGTATGCAGAGTTACAGTGGCTTACCTGTTATTAGTGATAATATGCTATATACCTTTTCGATATTCAGCAATCCACAGCCTTGAGCCCAGGGCTCAACGTGATCCAAATAAGTAGCGGAGTTTTCTAAGGCACGCTTCATAGAGTATGGTGAGTATGGTAATCCTTTTGCTTTCAGTCCCGACATTATTATCGCTGAAATTAAATAAATTATATATTTTAAAATGAAATCCTGTAACTAAGTTAGGTAATTTTGTGTGTTGCACTGATAATTTTCGAAACAGTATTAGCTGTTAGTTCTGTAGCTATGACTTTCAATTGAAAATTACTCTATGATTCTACCCTGCAACACGCATTTTATATTATAAGAGAGATGCAAACTTTGTAAATTTATTAAAATCAGTAAATAACAGAAAACTAATATTTGCGGTATCACATTTGACCATTCTATAAGAAACATAATAAATATATAATATAATAAATTGTGAAAAATTGGACTTGAAAAACTAACAACGTATTTATTCATCTTAAATTCATATATTTTACCAACTGCGCCAGCGACATGGGGTGCAGCCATCGATGTTCCGTTCATTAGTTGCGAGTTGCGAAGGGTGAACCTATAAAACGTAATGTTCAATCAATGAGTTGAATATATCTTCACTGAAACTTAACTTTAACCAATTAAAAAAATTAATTTTTAAAACATAAGTATAACTAATATAACGTAATGTTATGAAAAACAATCTTTACATAAATATTATGACTACTAAGAATTTGTATAATATTTAAACAAATTTTTTAATACGTGCGTCAGCATATGCTTCAGCATCGCTCTCCATAGGTGTGTATGTTTCTTTTGGGATAGAATAATGATAATTTTTATTATATTTATTACCTTGCTACAGATGCAATAGCGCCTCCCGGCGCACATATGGACAGACCGGCGGCTCCGTCTGGACAGGGCCCGCGAGAGCTCCAACTGAAAGCGCCGTGCGGTACCCGTTCACGCATTGAGTATGCAGCTTTCATCATTTCAGGTGACACGTATGCACCGACACCTGTAATCGATAATGGCCGCACTATAATACTCGGCGTGAAATTGTACTTGTACTGTGTTTCGTACAGTGATTCAGGATATGAGAGGCCCTTAAGCGGCGTAAAAAGCCAGCAACACAACCAATGCGCGGACTGTGGCGGCGTTGTTCATGGGCGGCGGTGTTCTCTGGCCTTATAAGAGACATATTTGCTCCATTGTTTGCTATAGAATTAAAAAAAAATATAAGTAGACATTACTTGACTTTGTACTAGCGTGGGGTCACCACATGATGTTTTGTCATATAAATTCAATTCAATCTCTATAACTATTCTCTAGAACTCAATCATGTATCTCTCATCATTAAGGCAAAGCTCAGATGATAAAATTGTCGTTCGACCGTTTTTGCTTCGACTTACTTTGTAAATCTGACTACCACAAAAAAACCATTTGATTTTTCTGCTTCTAATATAGCCTATGAGTACTATTAATAATGGCCCACAGGCACCACAATTAACGGAACTTTCTATTGGTAAGAAAATTTTCAAGATCGATTACCTCTTTATAATATTAGTGTATCTTATTATATTTTGGTTTATATTTTATATTTAGTAATGTTGCAATAATTGTATCTTGTATAAGATAATAACAAAGGGTATATTTTATAAATCTTATTCAATAAGACTAAATAGCGAAGTTCGCAACAATCATTATAAATTTTAATTTTATTTTATTGTTATGTACTGTTTTTTTTTTACTTTTGGTTAGACATTTAAATTACCCTTATTCTTGTAATTACTGTAAATTTAAATAATTACAGAATTTTTATTATTATGAACTTAGAATTTAACTTAGTCTAATTAACTCTTATGTTGCAGAAAATAAAAACATGATCTGCATTTGAAAAAAGCTGAAATTGAAACTAACCAATAAGCACGGGATGGGCTATATCTGGCGGTGCACCAACTGTAGCCAGTGCTGGGCCATGATTTCCGCCTGAGACCACCCACGATACACCATATCGATTCACTACTGTGTTTATAATATCGCCGATACGTCTGAAAATTTTCATTCATATTTCATTACTTTTTAGAAGGATTTACTACAAGACATTATTTCTATGGTGGTGTACTATTGTTATGTAATTTATAGATATTTCTCTATATATATTAATCTACATAACATAAAAAAACATATATATATAAATTTATAATAAACTAACCAGGGTTTAATTTAATTTTTAAATTAGGTAATTAAGGAAAGCCAAGCCTTTCTATCAGTACATATTTTTATTTACCCAGCATTAGACCAATGTGCATGTTCTCCATAACTCATGTTTATGACATCTATCTGTGTGTTCTTGCACAGTTCCATAATTTTAATGCAGGCTCTAACTAGGGCTGTTCCTGTTTCCATGGATCCAAGCCGACTGTCTCCAATGGTAAGTGAGACTATTTGAGCACCAGGGGCAATTCCATTCCTCTCTGGTTCTTCAGGGAAGTATCCCGAGGCGATTGCCGCCACGTGTGTTCCATGTGTAGCTATAAATTAGATGACATAATTAAAAATTATATTATAACTATGAAAGTAAGATCTCATATTCATGCAACAATTTCAGCGATCATTTATTCAGTCATCATTAATTAATAATACAATATACTTTTCAACAACTCTATAATCTACAGGCTCTTCATAACTGCACCCAAAAAACAATAAAACATAAGTTGGGTATTTATTTCCAGGGCCTGATATCATTCAGATAGTGTACATTTTTATTTTTTTATTTTATAGCATTAGCTTAGGAAAAGTAAAGTTCTAAAATTACTTATTTGGAGCTTTCATTTCAGAGTACTTACAGCACATGCCAACAACCTCTAAAGTTTTTCCCTCATCATTGACATTAATGGATATAGTCAATTCATCTAATGGTGTAAGGTGTGTGTGCTCATGTGTATGACTGTACTCTCCTAACAGAGGCCCCGATGAAAGATCTCCAACTTCTGATGTGTCTATACATGCTCTGATAACATATAGGAGAAATTACTAAAATTATTCCAATTAATAGTAAAATGAATGTTTTATACCTAAGGCTGGGTATTTCTTTTAATTGGGTTGCCTGTATACTGATAAAAGATCACTAATTAATAATAGCAACTTGCTGCACTTAGTTATTTTTTATATTTATATTTTTTGCTCTTGCTATATTGTTGACTATACATAATAAAGTATTAATAAATAGATAAGAATTATTCCATGTGTGTTAATATATAAATTTGACAGTAATTAGGATAATTGATTATTGCACACCTCCAGACAGTTCCATCATGGAAGAGTACACAATCATATGTAGGTCCCAAGTCATTATACTTTTTATCAGCATTCTGGAGGACTTCAACTCTAGCCTCTAATTCCTCTTTCATAAGCTTTTCCTCTGCACTTAGGGTAGAATTCTTTGATACTAAAAATTCATATTTTTTAATATTACAACTATGTGTGCATAACATATAAAATCTGTAAAAGGATATTGACAAGAACACTTACCAACATCATTATCAAATTCTTGTAATTTTTTATTTGCTTCAGCAAAGGCTGTTTTATGTCCAACATCCCACAGTTGTTCCTTTCTATGTTCTTGTATTCTTTCTTTTACCTTAGTGGGATACAAACTAAATGGGTACAGGACTCCAACCCTCCATTCTCCTGTAGGATTTTTCCATGATTCTTGTATCTATGATTTAAATGTATAAAATCAGTAATATATTTCTTAAATTTAAAAATCTATATAAAAAAGTCATGTACTGTCAAGTTGTTGGAGAGGCAGATGACATGTTTACTTAAGGTATTATTAGTATAACTCAGGATCTTAGCAATAAATCAAGAACAGCTGTGAATGACATTCACCAATGCAGTTACCTTGCTAAGTTATAAAAATTTTTTGCATATTATTAATTGTATACTATTTTAAAAATAAAACTGGTTATTAATACTGGCTTACACATTCAGGTGATAGTAAGTCAGATACCTTTAATTTGCGACCTGTTAAACCGGTGATACAACCATCAACGACCTTTCGTATCACAGTAGTTGTGTCCACATCACCACAACCGGTACAGTCGATTCTCTCTATTACCTTCGTTTTCCCAGTACTTGTAATCTGAAATGATTAATTTATAAAATAGGAAATTGAAAAATCTTTCGATTCAGACAAGATGATGACAAATCAAAAATTTTTACCGTAAGACCCGAGGCCGCAGGATCAACACCCGAATCAAAAATGGCAATAATTGTATCTCTTCCATCATAATTAGGATATTTGTTCAAGAAAGATACGATTCCCGTTTCTTTTTTCGGCAACAAACCCCAGACGGGAAATTCACAATCGATTGGTACCTCTGCCATCTTTGCCGACTGTAGATCTAGTACACAGAGCAAAAATTATGTTCAATTAACTACAGACTGCCAATTATAGTAGTTCACAACTTTGGAATTAAAGTCTTCTACAAAGAAACTATATTACTGCCATCCACAACACCCTTATATTTATAATGTTACAATATTTCCTGTCCAAATTTAAAAAAATATATTTATTTACTTATTATTCAAATATTACTATTAATCGATCTGTTTCCACGGGATTTTTTTTAAAAGATGACCTCTTTGTGATTTTTAAATATGCAACCGATCTTCTTTATGACTAAGAAGAAAAAAATTATTTGACTTTCAAAGATCATAAAACATTATTGTCTCAATAGAATTATAATTATATAAATTTATTACTTATTATATCAGTATAATAATATAATTTAATTCCAACTATATTGCGTTATGTGGTTTAACGTTCTTCCAGCCTATTTCATTATTACAGCTAGTATGGGATTACCTGGATTGGCTCTTTGGTGGTGCCATTATTTTACACTCGGAAATGTAATGTATAGCAGTTCTAAAATATTGTATTTATTAAAATTTAAGGGCCTGAATATGACAAGTTCTAACTTAAAACTTTTAAAAGTACTTATCATTATTTTTAATCATAACATAGAAAACCATCACAAGTGGCTCTCTTACCGTAACATTATATGTGTGCTATAATTTGTATATGTATAAATGTAAATAATTAACAAATATAATACTAACGACAATTTTGATCTTCAACTTTACATAAATCTTCAAAAATTACATTGCTACTAAATTGTCCACAAGCCACTGGCAACACAGAATTTGTTGTCACTAATCTTCCTATCGAGTTAAAATATTTTTTGGGATTGAAGTAAATCTTTCTTAGCAATATGTGGTACGAAGTTTTGCCCAGTTTTTTCATCATAACAGCTGGAATTGGACTCCCAGGATGGGCCCTCTATCATATGCACAATTTAACTTTAGGCAATGTGAGTAACTTGTTGGGTAATCAAACTAGAAAAAAAACTAAATTTTGGTTATATCATCACTTGTCTTTTAACAGATAACAAATTGTTTCCGAATTTAAAAAATCGATTCTGTTGGTTTAGTCATTGAAAATAACATATGTCTTCTTTTTTTTCAGCATCATCGTCGTGGTCTTCATAGCTATTGGGAAAGGAGACATTACTTAAGAGACAAAAGACTTACAGGGAATCCTTATGTTGTTAATGTAAGTTATATGAATTACTCCCTTACTTTAATAAAATATTTAAGTGTTAATGATTTATGTTACTAATTGGCCTGGCACCTGCAAATTTTAGCAAGTCTAGTCTTTTATATATTATAAATATCACTTTCATTATACAGTTTTACTATATCTACTTTATGTACTGTACTGTACTTTATGTACTATAATGTAGATAGACTTAATTTAAATTCTGATTGTTAGAAATTGGAAAATATTGTAAAAATAATAATTCCTTTTATAATTAGTAATTTATTTGGTTAAAAATATGAACTGTTATCATTTTGATTTTTAAATTTGGTTTTCATTTATTTAAATTTTATAATTTTCACTGAATGATTTGAATTATCATTTATTTCAGGGTCTAGACAAAATTCCAGATGCATAGAAGAATCCTCACTGCTATAAAAATGTTAAAATCTTATTTAAAATTACAAAATATATAGAATAGACATGAAATTTTCTTATCAATAATCTGTTGGCTATAATTTCTTTAATATGTTGTTTTTGAATAAACTACACTGAACATTTTATTTTCAATAAGATTATATTAATATTAGTGGCTTCATAATGACAAATAATCAAATAAATAATTCATATTTATATTTTATTATTAAATAATTAAATCATAATTTAGTAAATAACGAACATTAAAAATATTCTATTTTCCCTACATGGTTCCACTATATTATAATATTATATTAATGAATAAAATCATAATATAGAAAAATATAACAAAAATTCAATAATTATCAAATTTTCCTACATCATCATCAGCCTATCAAGTCCACTGCTGGACATAGGCCTTTCCAACAGACGCCCACTTATTGTGATCTTGATGTATCTGGATCCAGTGGTTACCCGCGACCTTCATGAGATGGTCTTTCTATCGCATGGCGGGACATCTCCCTCTGCGTTTTCCGGTACGCAGTCACCACTCGAGAACTTTTCTTCCCCGTCCATTTTCGGTTCGTCGAACAATGTGACCAGCCCATTCCCACTTCAACTTACTAATTGCCGGTTACTTTGGTTCGGCTGCGGATAACCTCATTTTTGATTTTATCTCGCAGCGAGTATCCGAGAATTGCCCTCTCCATAGCTCGCTGAGTAAATCTGAGCTTCTCCATCAGAACTATCGTAAGCGACCACGTTTCAGATAAATATGTCAACACTGTCACGTACTGGTTGAAAACTCGTTTTCAGGCATTGAGGTATTTTAGAGGAGAAGATGTACTTGAGTTTTCCGAACGCTGCCAATCCGAGTTGGATCCGTCAGTTGATCTCCTCGAAGCCGGACCATAACTTTATATTTAACTATACAACCATGACTTGTAATTGTTCATCTTAAGACCCACCTGTTGGGATACCTTTTTGAGCTGTCCGAGCATTGTTCTCAAGTCTTCGAGCGATTCCGCCGTAAGGACTATGTGGTAGGCAAAAGTAGATGCGTGATGTACTCGTCATTTCTTACATGTTACCATAATATTTCAAAATTATATTAATATTACCTCAGTAGGCATGTGTCGCGAGTAATATATAAGAAAATCTGTGAAACTCTGGTGGGTCGCTCTTAAAAGTATAATATGTATGCACTAAAATATTTGCTTCTACTGACGTGAATTAAAAACTATAATTTTGATTATGGTCATATTCAAACAATTTTTGCTAATTGTTTGCCATTTATAAGCTATCATTGCTGATCTCTGAGTTATTTTCTCATTCTAAGAAGAAGAGCAAAGTGAGTAATTAGTATTAAGTATCCCGGCAATTTAAAATAATTTATTTATTGTTAATATTTTACAAGCATTCTATTGTCGCCTCAAAAATATTGCATTTTGGATATGTTTGAGACACTTTTTCTTTTTAGACGCTATCATAATTTACATAGTATATATATTCGAGGTTCCGGATTAAGTGGGATGAAATCTCTGTGCGTGATCGGGTGTAGCGCCTAGTGTTATAGCTAAGTAGTTGGTAGGTATAGCTAAAGCCGTGTATGCACTTGAATGAGTGGCTCATTCGACTGGGCGTGCTCAGAGAAACAAAATTAATGTTTTGTTCGAATGAGCCTCAAAAATTAAAAATCTGTACTCAGGTTGCACAGTACATGCTCGGCTCTCTCATGTCTTCACCTGTCCTTGTAGCTGCTGCGACTTTTATAATCATTCACAGTGCCATAAAGAAGAGAAAACCACCAAGGTGGTGGATGAGAGAAATTTCTTCTCCTTTTATTCGATTATAGTATTCTTCATATGTACTATCCCGTAACAACTTTTTTGATTCATACTCATTAATTAATGTTAAACAAGTCTCGTTATCCTAAAAGTCACTCATTTTAAATATAACAAAAAGGTAGGTAAACTAAACGTAATTAAATTATATCAAATTCGGGTAACTCGACACGCTGATCTCAAACACAAAAATGTCATCCGCACTGAGCGGGATTGCTAGGGACGAGCTTATTCTGGCGTATCCACTTGTTTTTGAGCGGCTCGACTAAATAAGCCGTTCATTCACCTGAGCGTGCTCAAGTGCATACATAGCTCAATCTTTCTGTCACATTTTGTCATTACTCACTGTCGTTACTGACATTGATATTAAACATGTGGGATATCTGTTTGAATTCTTAATTTATAAAAATAAGTTGGTAATGTAAAATCAAATTCTGCAAATTTGAAATTAACGAATAATATAGCTTAATCATTTAGTACTCGAGTGACGAATCATTAAGATGGACAATTGTATAGTTGATATCACATTAGAATTTCTGGGGGTAGCTTTTCATAATATTCTGTTTCACACAGCTGTTTATCCAAATTGTATTTTCGAAACTAGAAAAAAATACAGTATAGTTGTATACCGTTCTATTCATCCAGAAGTGAATGAATATATAGATTTAACTTTAAAGAATGTGGCCGAGTGTCTAAAAAATGGAGAATTGAAACGTGTAGAATTTGCGATAACTACTAGTTCTTATGAAAATTTATTAAAATTCGTGTTTGATATTAAAAAAAGCGATGAGTATGATGAAACCAATGATGCTTACTTGGTTCAGGCAGAACAGAATATGAGGGCCTTCTGTTTATATCTAACTACATTGTGTGACAAATTTAAAGATTTACCTGAAGATAAAAGTTTTGCTATTTTAATACATACAAATGAGTCCTCAGCTGTCGCCATAGCAACAAACCCAAATCTGGAGCAATTTCCTCTAATTGAAACAGAAGTGAATAATGAATTTGACAAAATTATTCCTTTACGGAGCTTTAGTGCCAGAAATTATAATTTAAATGTCTTTATTGAAGTTAAATGATGCCAATATTACAACAGTACATTTAATAAATAAATAGTTATACTTATATCAGTATATTTTATTAATATAAGAAATACATTTTATACTACTATTAAATAACACCACTGTTAGGATATAATTTTACTTTCAAACATCTCCATGTTGAATATATTTCATCCCAGTCTACATAAGCACCAATGAGCTTCCGACTATTGTCCTTGGTGTCTTCATATTTATTTCTTCCATGGAGCAATCTTATATTATCAAACACTAAAATGTCGCCTTCTTTGGTTTTAAATTTAGCTCCATATTTATGATTGAGTTCAAAAAATAATTTATGGGCTTCATACCATGGTGTCACAGATTCCAACGAACCAGAGAAATAACTGCCTCTTTGAGGAATAGAAAAATTGATTCTTTTAATGTTTTTATTGCTATCTAAAACAATGATAGGTGATCTATATAACTTAAAAAACTGTTTTCCATTCTCAGTCCCAATGTCGCTCCACTCCACATTAATATCTGTTAATAATTTATACTGTTCAGGATAATTTTCTTGCATATAATTAGCTGTATAATGAGCATCAGATAAAAAATTCTCTCCACCATCTCCTTCAGTTTGCACCACACAATGAAGCATGTTCACACCAGGGCAGTATTCATAATAAGGTAAATCTGTATGTAGTTGAAGTTTATTTGATAAATATGCTACATTGCTTGTATTTGGTACACTTTGAACAATAAATTGCTCACCATAGTGCGTCTGTTTAGAGAAACCAACTCTTGAAATAATGTCATTCAATGCTGTTTTTTCATTTGGTGTATCCTGAATCAATGTTATACCATAAACAGAAATATTTTGAAGCCAATCCAGCAATACCTTGTCTGATTGTAATATTTCATTGTACTTATATTTGCTACATACTTTGAGGAATTCAGAACCATTCCATGGTATTTTAATTGGTTTATAAATTGATTGGTAGTATTTGTATTTATTCTCCGTTGTAAAACTGCGAAGCTTCAGCCATTCTAATTTAAACTCGGAATTATGTCCGTCATCCCATGTGACTCGTAAAATTTTATCATCATTAGTGACCTTTCTTGGTTTCACATCTGTTTTTAAATCTGAATAATCAATAATTCTACTCTTAGCCGTTGGATGAAAGCACTGATTACACTGGCAATTGTCTCTCAGCCATATATGTGGAAACTTCAAATATTCACCTCCCACATGTAAATTAATGTAATTATGTGTAGATCGGTTTGTTAAACTTGTTAATTTTAAAGTTTGTTTAAAATTGTAATTTGTACTTTGAACTTGCCTCAGCATAAACATGATGAAGTGTAGTCAAGACTAATGTGACTATCCGTCTCAATTTATATTGACTGAATAGCGATAACACTGGTTATATTGTTAATGCCGCTATCACATACATGAACGCATGTTAAGATTTACTTAAATTAGCACTGCTATAATTGCTAATACAGCATTCAGCTTTTATAAAAAATTAATGTGTTTACGAGATATATTTACTATTCGGGGTAAAAGGTCAGCTCCTTATGAAACTGGTTTTACTGGCTAAGTTTTATGTATGAAATAATAAAAACAACTAGTCCTCTCATGTTTGCTAATAATGATTAATTTAATATAAAAAATAATAATATATATAATTTAATATAAAAGACTTCATTATATGTATCACATATCAGTGAGTTAGTGACATTAAAACAAATTATTAAGAATAAGTGGCGCATTATTGATTTCATCGATAAATCGTATCACAACAGAATATATCAATTATATATTTATCTAAAATTATAAACTTAAAAAACATTGTGTAAATGATTGACTACGTTAATTACTTAGTTATAGTTTTAAACATAATGACTGAAGTATGACATTATATTATAACTTATAAAAACAAAAAAAATAAACTCCATGTAACGGCCCTCGATTTAACGACACACTCCCTAAAGCGTCGAAATCAATTGACTTTAGTTGGTTTAGCTTGTCTTCCATCCACCTTTTCTTCTCTCCATTTAACAACACCTCTTTATAACGCTATAAAATGCAGTCCCTTCAGTGTCGTTACATAGAGTTTACACTGTATTTCTAACTGAGATAAGATTTTTTAAGGAAGACTTAGGCATTGAATGTTGTGGTTCAACCTTTATTAATCATACTCAAGCCTTTTAAACATTGTTAAAATAAGTAAAAATATAAATAAGAAACACAAAACAAAAAAAAAACATAAAACCTCAAGAGAGCAATTGTTTAAACTAAAATATATAATACCTAATCCATTTTATTTTATTTTCGTTTATTCAGCCAGTTAATATTTTACAATAAAATATATATACATGTATATATGTTTAATTGATTATTTGCCGATTTATTTTCTAGTAAAGTAGAAGTAAGATTTATTTATGTTTTACATTGAATTTGACTTTATGATACGCGTTTCCAAGAATACCGCGTATGTTCCATATGTCGTCGAATTTTTCGGGTTGAGTATTAAAGTTGCTGTCTGTTGCCTTCACCCATACCTCAATCTAAAAATACAACAAACCATAATAATAAATTTTATAGCAAATAATATTCGAAAAGATAGTTTCCTACATTTTGTCTGATTTATTCTGAGTTAACACAGAGCCAAATTTTTATTTATTAAACATTCCAGTTGTGTGGATAACCATTGTAAGTGATTTGTAAATTTTGTTTTTAAAATCTCGAGATTTAGTACATTGACGACGGCAGTACTACGCTCTCGCTCTCGAGATAAGCTTTCGTTATCTTACAAATAGTAGTTTCCTGGAGCACATAAATGCCAAAACAGAATAAGCAGATTTTGTTTAAATAGGAAATATAATACTATCTTCATAAACATTTATTATGTATTAATTACATAAATATACAAGGCTTTAGGCTATATATTGAAGTAGAAGTATAGTTACTTTATTGAATTTTAACAAAAGTAACACTTTTTTATAGTATAGCGGACAAGGGAACAGCTGGGTCTCCTATAAATTAAGAGAACACCGCCGCCCACAGACAACCGTGCCACAGTCCGCGCATTGGTTGTGTTGTCGGCTTTTTACACCACTTAAGTGGCATTTTTAAGGGCCTCCGATATCCCCACACAGCCCTGAGCCCGTGGTATCACTTCAAATGAACCGGTCCATTTATTGCGTCCGCATATGTTACAGCATGGCTCTCCACGGATAATGTTGGGTATTTTATTAAATTTCAATTGACACTAGTCATTCAGAATCTCTAAGAAACGACTAAATTCACGATTAATTTTTACGATATCACCATTCGTAGAATATCATATTAATCGTTTTTTTTTCAGACTTACCTGAGTATCAGCACGTAGGACGGGAATCTTCAAACTCCAAAGCGTCCAAGAGTAATGTTGGCGTGGTGGTGCCTTGTCGCTTAGTAATTCTGCCTCACTCCAAGTTTGCCCTTGATCCGTACTTATATCTACACGTAAAACTTTTGCACCACCTCCAGAATACGCGTAACCTAATTACATATAATTAATTTTTATTTACTATGGCACGATAAGACGTAAGATACATCAATCTGACAAATTTTACTATTAAAACTGAATCATACAAACAATAAAAACTAAGCAGATTTTTTTAATAATTTTAGTCTATAAATACGAGATAAATGACTGTCATGTAAATTACAAAAGAATAATTTACGAAAATATTTTCATTTAATACATTTAGTGAAATTGCTGAAACTATAGCAATGATTGCAACGCTCATTAGATCAATCTTTGGACTTGAAAGACAAGAGTATTTTTTATAGTATAGCAGACAACGGAGCAGGTGGTGTCTCCTATATGATAAGAGAACACCGCCGCCCATGAACAATCGCGCCACAGTCCGCGCATTGGTTGTATTGCCGGCTTTTTACGCCGAAATTAAGCGACTCTTTTAAGGACCACACTCATTCTGCGAAACACAGTACAAGTACCGTTTCTGACAGAGTTTTCTGTAACCTCGTGGTATCGCTTCGGACGAGCCAGCCCTATTAGTGCATCAGCATGGCTCTCCCACGGGTAATGTATACGTAGAAATAAAAATTATAGGATAAGGAAATAGTAGATGATTTCAACGCTCATACAAAATAATCCATCAGATTTCCTACCTTTTAATAAAACAACGCCATCTTTTACATCAACAGTGTCACCTTCAACAGGATCACACAGGGCTGATGTCACAGGCAAACTATATACCGGCGGTGCTGTACTAAAATCCGCCGTCTCCCACGTTTTGCTTGGATTGAAACCGCGATAGTCCTTCTGATGCCAGTGGGAGGGACTCTCATCACGCGATATTGTTATGGATTCTAAAACATACCCGAAAGTACTTGGCTATTTCAACTAAACTTTAAAGAAATGACTTTGAACATTAACTACAAAATGTTTCGTGATTTTAATGATAAAATTTTCATGATAAATTGTATCTATTTTGCCGCAGTTTTGCAGATATTGCTATAATGTAATGATAACGGATTAGGGTTAAATAATAATTTAAGGCTAAAATAAGAAAATAATAAAAAAAGAACATAGCATACACTGTCAAGTTTTCTTTGGGAATTTTCATGCAAATACAGAGTTAAGCTTAGATTTCAGTTTATATTTGCTTTGAACATTCCTTACCGAGCCATTTAACACTGCGTACAGCTGGCGCGCCAGGAACAACAGCCCGTAACGGGTATCCATGGTCTGGTGGTAATAGAACGCCGTTCATATGTGTGGCTAAAAGTATATCAGCTCGAGGATCTACTGCCTGATGTAGAGGTATAGAGGTACTAAAGTTGACGCCAGTTGCATCCATGTCCGCCCCTGTGAACTTCATTGTAAACTTTGTATGATGAGGTAACGACATATTTTTAGGTTTAATAATACTTTTTTTATAATAACGGAGGCAAATGAACATGAGGCTCACCAAGGATAAGCGAAGGACTGCCCATTGACACCTTGATAATAATAAGATATAGATAGGTAAGATTTTTTTTTGAAAGTTTCCAAATCGTGTTGGTTTGGAAATACCTCTGCAAGCAGCTGCATCCAGAGTGGTGGTGAATGGAACAAAATCTTAAAAACGCTCAGTTGTGGAACTACAAACAACGAGATAATACCAATAAAATTTTGTATTCTGCCTCGATGTTCGATAATTAAACTCAGCTGCAGGTATTATTACTTCATTACATTAAAACAAAAGTGATTTATAAATTATAACTTATATTTCAATTGAAAGAAATGTAACGAATTTATTAACAATTAAATAATAATATCGGTTCAGTGAAGTTTAAAACTTAGAGCGCTACTTTCGCGTAATAATATTATTAGTAGGTAACTGATCAATTATCAATTATGGAGAGAAAATGCTGACAAAGTTTAGAACGCTATTCAAAAATAAGGGATAGTGGTAGAAGGGTGAAAATTTTGGATTATGTGTATTTTTTCATGCCAATTGATAAAAAAGAACTATTTTTTATAGAAAAAAACTAACTGTGGCTAACCTTTACCAGGCGTACAAAAATAGTAGCTTATTCTCAGACTTGCTGAATATACATAAAAAATCATAAGAATCGGTCAAGTCGTTTCGGAGAAATTTGGGAACGAACACTGTAAGACGAGAATTTTATATATTAGATACTAACAATAACATGTCTGCCATCTGTATCGTCGACATCGACCCCGCAGTGCAATAATACATCCCGTAGTCTAACGCCAGTCCAGACCGCATTACTTATAGCTCCGCCTGCCCAGTTCAAGCCCTTTACTGGTTTCACCTGCTTCAAATCATATGAAATTCAATTACATGGCAGATTATTTTTATGTACAAACATAAGTATTTATTCATATAGCAATTATAAAAAAGATATATTAATCTATACGCGTATTCATAGAGGGTTGTTTTGCCTTAATCACCACGCTTGGCAGGCGGGTTGGTGATTGCACAACATCTGCTGTACTCGAAAGGGCGCTGCTGCCCACCCTCCGGTGAAGTGTTCTTTAGTCGCCTATCGACATATATATCGCATATCACGCCTATCCTATTTACGAAATCCCATTAAGAAGACTACTCCTAGTCTTCTTAATGGGATCTTCTTATGGTACTATTCTGATCCGGTAACCACACGGTTACCGGGCGTCTTTGGGGGAGGCCTATGTCCAGCAGTGGACTTTATAGGCTTTTGATGTATCTATACACGACAATCAAATATTTAAAAGTTTAGTTAATTAATGAATTCCGTATATAATAAATACTATACCTGTTTACACTGTAATAGGTTATAATAACGATTGATTATATTCGGTGTGCGGAAAACCTTTTTTAAGGATTATGGTACACAAGGAATTTATTCTATATTGAATTTTTTTTTTCTAAGTAATTAAATATTAAAGATAAAATATTTTATTGTCACAACCTAAATGGATGCTATAGACAATTGAGTAATTATAAGTTGGTTCATATTAAGATATAGCCCAGTCATATTAGGGCTTTCACCTCGGAATGAACCACGCTTGACCTTGCATTAGGCCGTATATGACTGTACGATGTGCACTCTTCGCGCTCTACCTTCAAAACGGTTGGTCGTAT